>PYAF01000412.1:520438-561623 GCA_007407185.1 Glycine tomentella
TTTTCTATTATCATAAAAGCAATCCTAAATTTTCTTAATTATCAACATTCAGGTTAATTTTATTTGTGAAATTAAATATTCTCAGTAAAAATTAACAAATTTAGTCTATATAATTTGATTTTTCAAATACTAAATATTTTTAGTAAAAAGAATATATGCGACGTTATGAATAATGTTTTTTTAAACATCAACATTCTAATGTATCATACTCATTTAAAATGAAAAAGACGTTTTGGATTTAATTATCAAAAATAGCCTTTTCTTTAGCAATGAATATTGGCAACTTCAGGTTATAAATGATTGACTTAATGAAACTACAATCGATCCCAAACTAAACAGTAATCAGGAACGCGTTTTGAAATTATTCCCAATTTTTCAATTTTAATTTATGTCACATTAAGTTATATAAAAACCAAAGTCAATAGTTAGTTATTAGACACAGGAAAATTCGAGAAAAAGTTTGGTAGATTATTTTATTATTATCTCTCAGTTTAACTAGCTTTGTTGAGACTTAAACTGCAATACAACCACTAAATAACAAGCTTTCTTTTTCTTTAAGGACATTAAACATGTTAGTTGTCGATGCTGATTAGACAAAGACGACGCCATTGCTTTGTTGTCTGAGAGGATGCAACGACCATGTTAAATGTGTTTGGTTCTAACTGTTAAAAGTTTCATATCACTAGTTCCGCTCCACATTGCCTTCTAATTTTAGGGATTTGCTAAACGACGAACATGGTCCCAAAATGATTCATAAATTTGTTACTTCAGTTGACAAGGTAAGGCTGTGTTTGTTTGAAATATAGTTAGAAAAGCACTTTTGCAAATTTCAATGCACATTTGTGAATTCTAATGCATAAAATAAAGGAAGAAATTGTTACTCGGTGTAAAATTACTTTTGAATTCTCAACTGAAATTCAAACATGCACTACAGTCACCTCTCTACAAATGAGAAACAAGTAAATACAGGAGAATTCTCATAAAAAATGAAAACGCACAAATTCTGAAAGAATGAACCTACAAATCTGGAAAAACCAGAGCATTGGCAATCATAATCATAGCATCATGCGTGAGCATAAACCAACATAAACTGGAAGCAAATAGGAAACATTACTTATGCTATAAAACTATATACCTCTTCGATACTCAAGTTGCTTTGTGTTCTCCAGTAAAATCTGCCAACCGATAAAAAAATGGGGAATTAATCTATGAAATGAATGTAAACCATGTTTTGACTTCTCTTAGTATAATCACAATAGTGACGACAGATTCTTACTTCTCAAATATAGTTTGCTATTGCTTTGCAGCCTTCAATTGCCAGTTGCATAACATTTTCCAAAATGTCAATAGGTAGTTTAGAATCCATCTACAGCGAGGATCAAAAGAAATTAGTGCAAATAAAACTAAACTAGGAGCTTTTCTATTGGGAATAATCCAAGTCCCACATCGGCTAGAGATAGTGCCAAGTCAGAGTATATAAGTGGAGAACAATCCTCACCCTATGAGCTAGCTTTTGGGGTTGAGTTAGGTCCAAACCCACATTCTAATATGGTATCAGAGCCTATCCTAGATCCATTAACGGGCCACCCACCATGTTATCCACGCACCAAGCCCAAAAGTGCTGGGCGTGAGGAGGTGTATTGGGAATAACCCAAGTCCCACATTGGCTAGAGATAGTGCCAAGTCAGAGTATATAAGTGGAGAACAATCCTCACCTTATGAGCTAGCTTTTGAGGTTGAGTTAGGTCCAAACCCACATTCTAATATTTTCCATTCTAATTTAAGTATTAAGGCAGTCAGTGAATACTAGAGAAAATTTGAAAGAAATAAACTGGACTTCGTACGAAAATGCTTTTCATAATAATGATACAGTGGTTAATTTCTTATTAAAATTTTCAAGGTTCTCATTCTCAAAGGAAATACGGAGAAAATAAGACACAAAAATTAACCTGAAGAAGTGTCACTTTATCCAGCTTCGGCAGAATTCCTAGAGTTACATCAGGCCCTCCAGCACTGTCTTCTACATAGTTCAAATCTGTTCATATTCATTCAGCAACTTTTAATAATTATGACAGGTTGAGTATCAGAAGTTTACCCCCCCTACTCAGCCAGTTAAAATTTCAAGCAAAAACAGATATATACCAAGCAGAGGGGTGCTATTAAGGTATCCAGCACTACAGGAAGTTACAAGATCACGCATAGGGACCCCAGCATCGGCAAGGGCTAAAGTAGCAGCATTTATACAAGCAGACCTAGTTCCTGACAAAGGCATGCCAAGAACAGAGGTTATATAAAAGTACAAAGACATGTTTTAACATTGCCAAAATTTAACGGGGACATGTTAGAAGAGTAGAAGACAGAGAAAATAAAATGACAATTAGAGGAGAAGATAATTGCAAGATCCAATTATCAGGTCTTAGTTACCTCCATCTGCTTGGAGAACTTGGACATAAATATCTATCTGCAAATTTAATAACTAAATCATTAGAAATTAAAAAAAAAAAAACAATTTACATTTGTACAAAATAAGTTCTGAATGTGTAATAAAACCTGGGAACGAGGCAATAAATGTGTCAGGATACATGCTTCCATGGTTTGCCGGATAACCAGAGAAATTTCAGTTGATCTCCTGTAGCATGAGAAAACTTCAATCAACTAAAGTCGTAAAAAACAAGAGGTCATCCCATTATCCTTTTGTAAGAGATCCTTACAATGAGAACCAAATTAAAACTCTGAAGAAGCAAAACAAGATAAAATTTATGTCTATAAACACTGATGGCTAAGCCACTCAAAACAACAACATACAAATTTTGGCCAAAGATGACTGGCTCATAAAAGTTAAAGCTCGAAGAAAAGATAGAAAATGAGGGGAGGTCATAAATGGTGCTTATGATTTTACTTTTTACTGCTCTATGATACATAACCCACTCGGAGCATTTAAACTACTGATTTAGTCATCAATGCTTAAGAGAAAAAAACAAAAAATAAAGATGTTCATAATTAATAATCAAAAGTTACAGTCTAAAAGTCTACACACACAATCACCATATTTGCAGCTTAATTCCTACTTTGGTAAAAAAGATGAAGTCCAATTCACAATTACAAGATATTCTTGAGATTGATTCTATTAATGCAACACTCACTCTCATCCTATTACTAGTCCATACTCCAATACCATTTCAATAAGTGCGAATATATCAAAATCAAGCAAAAAGATTAGGAATTTAAACAAGTAAATAAGTACAACCTGTCACCCTTAGATTTCCTCATGCGATCTCCAGTGCTAAAATTAGCCATGCTGTACTCACACCGAACCTACAGACACAGAAAGCAGATAAACAGCAATTAAGTTATCATTACAATGTATATAAATACAATAAAAATACACTCAATGTATTATAATTTAAAAGAAAAAATCTACCAGGGCATGGCTACTTATTTGCTGGCTCCTGTTTTGCACCTGAAAAGCATAAAAGTTACCAAAGAAAAACAGCAAATTATCTATAGCTCAAATGCAAATTCAAAGATTTTTTAAACATTTAAGCTGATTAACACCCAAAAGTTTTTTTTACCCATCTTCAAATTACATAGATAACTATCTATAAGAAAGGTAAATAACTAAACAGTACCTCTCTAGGGCCATAAACAGCAGCAATAACTTTGGTATTACCCATCTCAAAAATGGCAGAACTGATTTCAAAATGAAAAAAAAAAAAAAAAAAAACTTTATGGTCCAATGCTTTGAATGAAATCACAACTAAAAATTTTTAAAAAGCAAAAATTCATTTACCCATCTGCTTTGGATACAGCACCAATCTCTGCACGAATTTGTCGCATCTAGAATATACCATAAGGCAGGGAGAAAATGGTAAGGGCAAAAGATCAGGAGAGAAAGAAACACAAAATCATAGATTTAGTTCCTCTAAAGTGAAGGAAGTGAACTTTAGAGGATAAAGTGCAGTGATAGCTGTTGAGATTTTAACAACTTCATACTTTGTGATACATGTATTTTATCCTCTAAAATGCATTCCCTCATTTTAGAATATTCAAATCCCAAAATCATGTATGAAACACAGAGCTATCAAATAGGACTAAAATCCATGGGCCAGAGCCAGACCCTAAAACCCTACAATCGGGCCCTTTTTAAATTAGCCCACTTTCTGATGGGGCCATCTAGCCTTCCCATATAAACCACTGAATAAGTAGGTTAGAAATCCTTAGCATGGGGCCTGGTCCATGGATTATCTCCTTTTTTTTGGTTCAAATGACACAAACCAAGATATCATCTTCAAAATTATGCTGTGTCAGCAAATCAGATATTTAAAGTGGCGCAGATCTGGAGTTATAACATATAACATTATATTTTGGGGTCTTTAAGAAATTTATTGGAAAATAGTACACTAAAGTACTCCAAAGATAATGACATTGATCAATCATAGTTGTACGTGAACTAAGTGAATCTATTTGCAGAATGAAAATTTCAATCTCTGGTAAAGCTACATCTGTACCAATTCAAGTCCTGTACTCCAGGAGAAACAGACATATGTTCATTTTTAGCAGTATGGACAAAAACTCCATGGAGTTGTTTCATAAATTTGCTTTTGATCTTTGTTAGTTGTTGCCATGGTGTATTGACATAGAATCATTTATATAAAATATTAAGCTGTTTTTTGTCCCTCCATTGTCTTCTATCATTTGGTAAAGTAGAAAGTTTCTGGCTTTGAATTGATACTTCTCAAGGTTATAATATTTATCAGAACTCTTGTCTGCTTGCTGTGAGTCCAACCATGTTAATTATTGTTACTAATCTCTTTGAATTAATTCTCCACCCAGTTTTTTTGATTCCCAATGTTTCCTTGGTGTACTTGCAACACATTTTTCAAGTTCAACGCAAAGTTACACAATTCCATTGCCTGTGGTCCAACTACGTGTTGTAACCCTGAATCCCATATGCAGTACTATCTACAGATCTATACATACTAATTATTAATTAACATAAAGCTACTGCAATTTATGCAGTACTTTATTATTTATTATTTTCAGCATTTCTCATGCTTTATTAGTGTTTTTGACAGATTTAATGAAACTTTTACATTAGAATGAAAATTAAATGAAGAAAAAAAGAGAAAAGATGCCAGGAAAAATAGCAGTACCTCCATTGGTCGGCGACCATCCAAGCGAAGTCCTTCTGGGCTGACGTATTCCATTCTCAAGTCAATCTATGCCAGCAAGAGCCAGGAGAGACAAGGATGAGAAAGAAAAGCAGAAAGGTGATTACAAGCAGCTGACGTTGTCGCGCTACTTTAATGTTCTTGGCTTCAAGGCAAAAAAGATAAGCATCAAATCTTCTAAACAAAAAATTATAGACACACAATGGTGAGATTTAGCAGAATCTGAGCCATTTAGGAGTTTGTGTTGGCTCCAGTAGTTAGCAAGTGGTTCATAGAGAACATTAAGAGGAGCGAGAGAGAAATTTGTGTAAATAACCGCACGCCATTGGAAACAGAAGGAAACAACTCAACTTCCTTTGGAAAGAGTAGTGGGAAAATAATAATCAAGCAATTTGAACTTTAACCAAATATCACAATCACACAACGACAAACGACAAGTCTTTGCCCTCCGGGAGGGGGGTTAGGTACACCATATAACAGAATCAATACTAGCAATGAGCAAACAACAAAAATATAATTCAAGATTGGGAAAAAAGGAGAAAGAAATGAGCTATGCACAAATGAGTCACTTCTTTGTTAAAGATTTAAAATTTGCACTTAATGTGAAAAGATCCAGGAAGTAAACTCATAGCGGCAGATTATGTCTATTATTTTAGTACTCCCTGCACTTCAACACATTTCTAAAGGAGAACTGGAAGGTTTTAGTTAAGAGTTACTTAAGACAAAATGGTGTCAATTGCATATAATAAAGACAGTGTTGCATCTTTAATAAACTAAATTATAATAATGATTTTGATGGGTCCCAATGATGTTCAAATTGGTTTTGAAGGCTGAATGAAGAAGGTTGATAAGTTTGATTTAGAGAATGATATGATATAATTGATTAGCAAGAAATTCAAATGTTAGAAGAGCTGGCACAGCAAAGTTGAGGAGTTAAATAGAAACATAAGAGTGTTTGAACAGAGAAAGAGAGGTACCTCACTGACGCTGTGTGCGCGGCACTGGCGGGGACGGCACCTGCTCCGCGCACGGGATAGTAGTCTACGCAGGGTTCCAAGCTCTAAGTTTGATTTTTTATTTATTTTTTGTAACTGGACCGGGTTTGAACCGCCTCAGCTTGGAGGTTAACTGCTAACTGTCCATTTAATATAGGGGTGCCCAACCCGGCCCGACTTTGGATTAATTTGAATCGGTTCGAGTTTTGAAAATAGATCTCGTGATTTTTTAGAGTGAATTTGGGTTATATTTAATATTCTCTTAATTAAAAAGTATAAGCTTTTTTTTGCATAATTGTATAATAATATTTAATAATAAAGCTTTTATAGTTACTATTTTGTATAACATAATTTACGTTTATTTTAAAATATACCTTAACTTAAATTTATACTTTTTTATTTTACAATTTAAGTATAGATAATTAATATGTTGTGTTGAGAAGTTGGGTCAAATCAGTTTTGTCTCATATATTTTAGATTTTGATTGAGTTCGATTTAAATTTTAAAAAATGATTAGGTGAAAATTTCATATTGGGGTGAGTAAAGATAAATATGATTTAATTCGACTTATGTTAATCCCTAATTTGATTGAAAATAATAATTAAAAAATAAATTGAATGAATGAAAATTAAAATTTTACTATTTTTTATTTTATAAATGTCCTTTTCTGTAGCATCTTTTCATCTTATTTTATATTAATGTTTTATTTATTTATAGAAATTAAATTCATATATCAAAACATTAAAATAACTCATATATATTGTTAAATTGATTAAACTAAATTTCTTTACTATTTATTTATTTTTACTTATATCAAAGATTGAAAGTAAAATTTTCTTTCACAAATTTAATGACTAAATGAAGAATTGAAAGAAAAAAAAAATAAGATTAAGGCAGCCAACATTTACAAGTTTCCTTCATAATGTAACCAACCACAAACATATGTGGAATGATATAATAATGCGGTGATGTTTGTTTCAAAGTATTAAAATTTATATTAAAATTATAATTTTGGTTACTCTAATTTTAGAAATTTGTGTTTTGGTATTTTTTAAAAATTATCAATCAAATCATTCATTATTAGCTAATGTATTCTATTGTTATTAAAAATGTTGAATTGTAACATTAAGTGTTCGAGTCAATTAAACACATATGATTGTCATGTTATAATGATTAAAATTATTGAAACATGACTCCACATTAATTTAAAAATTTACATTAAAACCTTCTTATACATTATATTAAGTCTTTGGTTATTTAAATAATGTACGATAACATCTCTTTAATTGTTTAAAAAATATTAGATCATGCTCTCCTAAAAGGAAGTTAGTATAAGTATTTAGAATCGGAAAAAACTGTGGTAATTTTACAAAACTACAGTGAAATAATAATCAATTAATTAGATTCAAATGAACAAATTTTTGGCATGGAATCCCAGAATGTAATTAAGCCAGAGAAGGAAAGTAGAAAAGACAAAAACGTGGAAAAAATTGGAAGAAATTAATAAGATGATTGTGGTGTTGCACACGTAGTTCCCTCCCGCCATGTCACTGCTTATTAGTTACCAAACAAAAAGCGGCGCGTGGATCTCTCTCTGCGCTGCTCATTCTCAGCCTCTTATTACTCCACAAGACCACAACCTTAGCTTAAGCAAATCAATTAGCATTTGGACATTTTCTCTCTCAACATTTTTGTCCTCTTCCTCCAACAATATTCCCTTCTCTCAACAAACTCTCATTCCTTCTCTTCTCTATCTACATTACATTTAGATTCAAAAAACACAATCCCATTACATAATCACATCACATGATTGATTTCCTTATTCCTTCCTCAATTACTTAAAATCCACAATCCCATTACATGGAAGAATCTGCGCCCCAACTGAAACCAATTCTACAGAAACCCCCCGGTTACCGGGACCCCAACTCCAAACCGCCACCCCCTCCGCCTCGAAAGCTCATGCTGCCACCCTCGTTCCAGCCCAAACCCAAGCGTCGCAACTGCTGCCGCATATGCTGCTGTAGCTTCTGCATCATCATCCTCATCCTCATCCTGCTGCTCGTGATCGCCGCCGCCCTCTTCTACCTCATCTACGACCCCTCCCTCCCGGAGTTTCACCTCGCCTCCTTCCGCGTCCCCAAGCTCAACGTCACCAAAGCCGCCGACGGGGCTTACCTGGCCGCCGACACGGCCGCACGTGTCGAGGTCAAGAACCCCAGCGGCAGGATGACGTGGCACTTCTCCCAGAGCCTCTTCACGGTTTCGGCGGAGAACGGGGACCTGAATCTGGGGTCCACGAAGGTGGCGGGGTTCAGGGTGAAGGAGAAGGGCGTGAGCGAGCTGAAGGCGGAGACGAGCGTGAAGGAGCTGGCATTGAATGAGAAGCAGAGGAGAAGGCTTAAGAGCGCGGTGGAGAGCAAAGCGTTGGTCCCCACTGTGGAGGTTCGAACCCAAACCGGTGTTGGCTTGGAGGGTTGGAACTCACCCTCCATCTCCGTCACTGTCGTCTGCGGAGATGTCACCTTGAGACAACTCGATAAAGGAGACCCTCCCCTTTGCTCCATCACTCTCCTCAAATGGTAATTAACTAATACTACAATTCACTTTTGCAGATATAACATGAGTTGGGTTGGATGCTTATAAATATAAATATAAATAAAAGTTGGAGGGTTCAATGCCTTCAAACTAACAATAAAAAAATTTATTCACCTCTATTAATGCATGCTTATTATATACACACACCTTTGCATGTTAGTATTCTTAGAACGTCAATTATGAGTTTAATTTAATACTACAAATTTATTTTTATAAGGTGAAATTTGTCTCATCTCATTTGTGTATATTATATGCAAATATGTTGATTTCTCAATTGAATTGAGTCTCTGTCTGTACATGACTTACGTAGCTAGCTTTTATAAGAAAAAAACAAAAGAATCATTTGAGGGAGAATGAAAGAACTGGCTTTTCTTTTTTGGTTATGTTCAACACTTTCACAAGTCGGCCCACCACTCTCTAATTTTATTAGCTGTGCGCTACTGAAACTTTAGTGAATCATGCACAAAAATTCAAAATTTAGTAGGTGGGGTGGATTTATATCAACATAAAGCTATGTTATGAATCCTGCAGCATAATTAATTGTGGAAAAGAAAAATGCAAATCCAAATTAATGACCAACTATCGTTTTTCTTGCATTGGCCGTATGTCATTAATTGGCAATAGGTAGGGCCCTTGAATGTGGCATTTGGATTTAATTGGAATGTAGTAGTATGTTGGCACTGTTTTTGGATGACCTAATAATATGTGTTTATTTCCACTTGTTGGAAGGATGAGTATATTGGTCACTAATTTGACTATTCTAATTGTTGCTGCTTTGCTTTGGATGGACCACAGGATCAAAATATGATGAGTACGTTGGGGATGTGTTCTGCCGGATTGATGTCCACTGCGCGCCATTTAGATCGAGGTGAAGATTTTGTGCGCTTGTATCTAAATTATTTTTATAATTCTTCTTTTTTCTCTTTACAAAGTAAAGGAAGAATGAAAATGTAAAAAAGAAATGTAATATTCTTTGCTTAGAAAAAAGAAAAGAGTCTCTTCTACAGCAGACCAATACGTGAGGTTGTATTTATCAAATATTTATTGTTTTTTATGTGGCTGGTGATCATAGGAATCGTAAGTACCCGAGAAAGTGTTCTCTGGTCGAGGAACTCTAACTTTTTCCTTTTTCTTTTCCCATATAAATTGAAACGGAGTAAGTAAAGAATTTAGTCATTCGATGGCAAATTAAATATAAGTCGTGGTAGCTTTTTAAGGTGTTACATTTCATTCTCATTGGTAAACTATGGTAAAAAGAGAACTTAAGTGCCAAGGCTTCCTTGTGAAAGAAATGCTCAGCGGTTAGGAAGAGAGAGATGTTAGGTCTGCTACCTTGTCTCTAATTATTTTAGTGTGAAGTAACAATGCATTTTGGGTTTAATTTCCTTGTCACGGAAAACATTGCATTCTACCAGCGTGGTGTATAATATAATTATGCTTATGTATTATTTTTTTATTAGAATTATGCTTATGTATTATTTCTTTTATGCTTGACAAAATTTACTTTGCCAATTATTTGATATTACCTTGCAATAAATACGTTTGCAACTCTAATAATTTTAGTATGAATTGTTAGACTTCATGGTCGTAAGTTTATTTAAATTTATTTGTTGAAAAAAAATCTTATTTTAATAAAATAAGTACGTAACTTTATGTTGTATTAGTTTGTTTATCTAAATTGTTTTTATTTAAAAAATATTTTTTATTTATTTTTAATAATAATTTACTTATTAAAAAGCATTTTCTTAAAAAAACACTTATTTTAATTTATTTTTTTATAAGTTTAAACAAATCACAAACTAGATTAGAGAAGACTAACAAGGGACTCCAAGAAAGCCGAATCTTTAAGATACAAATCATGATTAGTCTTTGAGCAATAGTGAAATCAAATCAAAACAATTAATAGGAGTTTCTTGAGAGATTCAAACAATGAAGCAATTATTAGAGATTAAATGAGAAACAACAAGCAATTGAGACTGTTACATATAACAGCTCAATGTAGACAATTCCTCGCAGTCGCTCGAAGTTTGTCTGAAATAGAGGTTAATCAATCGATTAAGCAACTGTTTAGACACATGTTTTCATGTAATAATATAGTTGTTAGGATTTTTGTTAATAATAGTAAATTGAGCAAAAGGTTCGTGATTGGAGAAATCACGAAACCTACAACATCCACTCTCAATTAGGATTAATTATCAAATGCTAGAGACAATGTATGTAGTTCCAACATTTCTCTAATAATTACAATACCAAATGTTCATTCGTTCTTTCTGTGATGTTCAATCTTTCATTTTGGTTGTTTATTTGCCTTTTCTTCGTTTACAAGCTGTTTTATAATCAAAATAAAGTCCAAAATTGTTTTCCACTTTTGAATAAAGAAAGAAAATATTTTGAGAAAGATAAACAAAAAACCTAATGAATTTCAAAAAATTTCTCTGTCCAAAATATTGATTAGAAGATTTTGCTTGTACAAATCGATATTAGTTTAATACCCACAATGAAAACCATTTCAATATAGTCCGTGAAAATTAGTTAATCTAAATTTGTCTTCTATTTAACATATAAATATGATAAATAAAAGACAAATTACTATATGGGCCTATTTGGATGTTAGCTTCTCTAGAAGTACTTTTAGAAGAAGAAAATAAGAGCAAAAAGATGAAATAAACTTCTCCATAAGTAAAAATAAGTTCTCTATTAGCTAATTTGTAGATGTCATCTCATCTTTTAGAGAAGCCACATTAGTGAGCTTCTACAAATTAACTAATGGAGAACTTATTTTTATTTATGGAGAAGTTCATCTCATCTTTTTGTTCTTATTTTCTTCTTTTAGAAATGCTTCTAGAGAAGCTTACCCAAATAGGTCCATATGCATTATGATTGTTTATTTTATATTTTTAAATGCTGGTTTACAAGCTGTTTATTTACGTTTCTTTTAAGTGGCTCTTTGCCCCTGAATAGTTCTCGTTATTCATCTTGATTACACTTTGAATATCGTAAACCTGTCTAGTTCTTTTCCAGGACTGGATTCCAGATGCTAAATTTCAAAACGTGAAACAGAAATTAGAGCGGAATCTCAAAAGCTAGAATTATAAAAAATAAAATAAAAAAAGGAAGTCACTTTCACATTTGATTGAAGTAAATCTATGCATATGTTTATCATCGATGTTTACCTTTTCCTTCATAGTACTAGTTCATAGCTTATTAGTTGTTTTCGCTGATTGGACCCTTCCACCGTTTTCACAAATCACAATAGATATCTGAACTACAATTCCACGTACACCACACGCATGCACATCAGTGCATTGCAACTTGTTTTTCTTTAAATGAGGTGTTTTGTTCTTCTCACTTCCTTAACTTTTCCAATAGAAAATTAAGCACTCAACTTACTAAAATATTGACTTATAGCCTTTTTGATACAAATCGAGTGGAAGAACAAGAATTGGTTGGGATAGCGATATCCAACATCGACCACATGATGTATAAAGAAAAACGGGCGGTTGTTTGAGCATAATAGTCTATCAGACTCCGAAGAGAGAAAGAAACCAGCCAGTGAATTGAAGCAAAAGCAAAATAGGCCATATATATACGTCGACCCACCACACATGCTAATGATCATATTTACAATAAATGAATAAAATGATTGTTTAACTAATTTGCATTTCTCTTGCATGATATTGGTTGTCATTGATGATTTCTATCTGTAAATTAAGAGGATAAAACTTGGAATCTTCCTTATGGTTTAAATTTTAATGTAGACAAGGCAAAACGAGTTCTAGTTATGGCGATTATAGTTTTAAACCTTTTTAAAGTTAGATGTGAATTTTCACATAATAATAAGTTATTTTTGAAAAAGAAAAGTTTTCCTATAGTTTAAAATTATAAATACATTTATGTGTGATTATTAATGTTCTTTTATTTAACTTTAACATTATGGAATTTTACATTCTCTTTACTTTTATTTTTTTATTATAGAATTTTTACTAAAGTATTTTTTTAATATTGCATCAATGATATTTCTAAACGCTTTTATTAATTAATGTGTTGCCAATTTTTAAAGAATTAAAGAGTATATAAAAAAGTGTAATGTTTACTACATTAATAAAATAAAATAATATATTTTAAAAATATAATTTGTATACTGATAATATTTATTAACATTACTTATTCTTCAATTTAATTATGTATTACATTCAGTAAAAAATGTTCTAAATCTTTATATAATTGTATTAAATGAGATAACGAGAGTATTATGATCTTTTACATCATTATTTTTTTTCCAATATGAGAAAGTCAATTATCACTCTCAGAACAATTTTGTTAGAAACATGAGATAAAAGCATTAATTAATTGGAAACAATGTTCCTTGTGACTATATTTTTTAAAATTGTATACCAGATATGAAAAATTTACATCTCCAACTTCATAGTTTTTAGAAGACTTAAAAAAATATTGTAACAAATGTCCCCTAAAAGAATTTAATAAACATTCGTTTGCAAATATTTTTACATTAATTAGTTAACATTATCATTGATACGACTTTAAAATTAATTTTTATAAATTTTTTAAAACTTATTATAATGATATTTTATTAGATGATAATGTAAAAGATTTTTAAACATACTTGTTTATTTTAAAAATAGAAAAAACGTGTAAGAAGTACATCTTCAAATTTTTTATATCTTGATATAAAAATAATTTTTTATTTCTATTTATAAATTATTTTATAAATTTTAAATATCGTCAATTATTATTTTCTCAATTGCACCCTTATTGCACCTTTATTGTTACAGTTATCAAGAAAAAGAAAAAAGAAATGTTAGAATAATAAATAAAATAAGGAAATATAAAGATTTTTAATATTAATTATATTTCTTAATTTATATACTAAAATAAAAAGATTAAAGTAGTATAAAATGAAAAAAAAATAGATTAAAACAATTTACTCTAACAATAGAGATAAACTCAAAACACACGCACACAAAAATAGTGATTTAAAATTTGTATTGTACGAATATATTAATGTCTCTTTCCATACATAGTCATTTCTGCAAGTTGGGTTTGGTTTTCTCTTCCTCGTTCGTTACATTTCGTTTCGTTGAAGAGCAACTTTTTTCTCTCTCTCTGCAACTCTCCCTTTTCTTCCTTCGTAGATCGAAAGGGAATATTCTTCCATGGCCTCCAAGCGGATTCTGAAGGAGCTCAAGGACCTCCAGAAAGACCCTCCAACCTCATGCAGTGCCGGTACTATTTTCCTCTTCTTTTTGCCCCTTTTTGCTCTGTATCTATCCCAAACCCTTATTAAGGTTCATATGTTGCTCGATCTATGAGTTTTTGGAATTTACACGTATGTGGGTCGTTGTGTTTTTCCCCCCCTTCTTGTTTCGTAGGTTTGTTTGGGTTTTATTATATGTGTTTCTAGATGCTGATTTTCGTACGTTAATGTAATAATTTACAATCTTTGAGGAAGTAGGATGAGATATTTGTTGTAAGCTTCACATCCCAGGTTGTGACCTCAAAAGATTATCGTCAATATGATGTTTTATGGGACTTTTCTGGTAGTCAGAAGAAGCTTTTCACGGTTAAGAGTGATAACCAACGATTCATAAGTTTGTTGTTTCTTAACTTTGTTATTAATTGTCTCAATTTTCTTCATTTTTTTTAAAACTAATTCCTCTTTGTGTTCTTTCTACTGAAGTTGAAATCCTGCATTTCAAGTGCCGTGACTGTTTAAGAATTAGAATCTCTCTAGTCTCTATTGCCTTCTTTTGTTAGAGATTTTCTCTAAGTCTGTGTTATGGATTTGTAACAACTATAATGGATTGAAGATAGAGAGACTAATGTGATTATCTCTGTCTTTGGTTGCAGAATCCATTGGAAGATAACTCTTACTTTAAGATTATATTTGGCTGAGATTATTATCTTTCTAGATGTTTATTATGTATCTGAGTTGCATGAATGTATTCATTAAACAAGCAGATATAAGTTGTGAGTCTGTATATATTTGAATATTTTATTTAAACTCCATTCTTTTGTATGTTACACATTATACATTATTTTCTGATACTATATTTGAAATCAATGTTAAGTTTGTTATTTTCTAATTATTATTACATTTCATAGGTCCCGTAGCGGAAGATATGTTTCATTGGCAAGCAACTATAATGGGTCCCCCTGATAGCCCTTATGCTGGGGGTGTTTTTCTAGTTACTATTCATTTTCCTCCGGATTATCCATTCAAGCCACCCAAGGTATTGGCCTAGTCCTGCCCAATACAATTTCAACAATTATGCCTTCATTATATATACTTGGAGAATACTGAACTTTTTTTGTTTATATTGTTAAAATTTCTATTTTTCCTGAATTTCAGATTATTCCTACAATTTGTTAATTAGATTTTATGGATTCTTATCTTCAAAGATATTAAATTTTGCTTTTTTTAATCATCCAATGCACACTTCCTTCACTGTAGTGTTAATCTTGTCCATATTGTAACAATGATGCCTTGACTGAGATGTTTATGATAGTGATATGTTGAATTTTTGTGATGACTGATGAGTTTGCTAAAGCATAATCTGGTGGCATGTTTTGGAGGTCAATGAGTCCTTACTATTTATAATTTACTAATCGAAATGGTATTATTTAATGTGTAGTGAACTGCTCTAGTTTTTCTATAGTTGAGTTTTATTTTCTGCTTAGAAGTTTACAATATGGGCATGCTTGGTTAGGCTGAAAACAAATATTGATTTTCCTGTTTGGGGAGCAGCTTATATGCTGTTTTCACTTGCTGAAGATTCTAGCAGTTACCTGTAGAAGGTGGAGCCACCTCTTTAAAACCAAATCTGACAGTGAGTAATAAAAATTTAAAAACTAGCCAAATAATGAACTCTGCAATTATAAGCTGTGAAGGTGCTAAGTTTGAAGTAGCCACCGTTGAAGCCATTACTTGGAGAATGCAACTAGGAGTACTGGATATTGTTATGAGATTTGCATAGCAAGGGGATTGTAGGAGTTTTAGTAGTGAATAATGTTAACTTTCAAGGCCAATTTTTTGGGGTCAAAGCTGCAACGGCTCTTGGGGTGAGAGGTATTAGAGGACATGACTGAGGAACTGGTGGTTTCGGAAGATCTATAATACAGAGGAGCCTATTCTTGCTTGGCCAAGAGAACCCATTGACCACCAGAGAGATCCGGATCCTTTATATGATAGGGTGTACTTCAGAGAGTAAAGTGTAATTAGTAAGTTATAGTAACTGTTGATGAGAAAACAGAGTTAATTCTTATGTGTTCATGATTATTCATGTGCTTGTATTTTGTAAAAATCTCAACCATTTGATTTTTCCATCAACATTCATAAACCTGATACTTTATTCATCCAAATTCACCATTAGTGTGGGTGTATGCAAATGAATTTACTGTGATTGCTGCCACTGAGGGCTTGTATCTTTACTCTAACTTTACTTATAAAGACAACGATAAATTCTCTAGTCCAGCAATATGAATTAGCTCTTTGTATTTGACATTTCAGAATTCAGATCTGAACTATTTGTTTATAAAGTAGGCGTTAACCACTCTTTTGTTTCCTGGAAAATGAAGTGAGCTTTTCCAGTGACTTGCTTTTGTGTTACACTGTTACTACTTACTAGACGTGGCTTCCAATTCACATAAAGCTATTTTGTTCAAAATTTTATCCCTTGTTCTGCCTGTCTAATTTTTTCTTGCAGGTTGCATTTAGGACTAAAGTTTTCCACCCAAATATCAACAGCAATGGTAGTATTTGTCTTGATATCTTAAAGGAGCAGTGGAGCCCAGCATTGACAATATCTAAGGTTATGACTGTACTAAACTTTTTAGCACTAAACTAATCTTCATTGGGCATCCCTTGTTTTGCAAAGAAAGTTTTGCAATACAGCAACAAATAACAATGCATATAAGCGCAGAGAGAAATATTTCTGTTAGTCAAAGAACATATAAATAACTAGTAGCCAATTCAATAAGTTAACTTTTTAGCATCGTGCAGCAGAAGGTTACTAACTTATGGTTATATGATGATGAGGTATGCCAAAATCCAGTGATCGATAAGTATGCTATGAAAAATATCTTGGGTCTATTTAATACTCTGGGTTGCATGCAATTCTTGTAGTATAGTAACGTTGTACCATGAAATGTTGATCTAAATTGCATGCAATTGTTGCACCTTCAAAATCCTAATTGTGGCTAGTAATATTAAAGCTCACGCAAGGAACATTTCTTAATGTGTTGTTATTGGTGGGAAACTTTTTCTATGAGAAATTGGGAGGCCCCATTGCAATGTATGGTTACTGTTTCTCTTGGACTATTGCTGTTTTTTAAATGGGTGGGAAGGGTTTCCGTTTCCTATTTCAGGTGTTGCTCTCCATTTGCTCCCTATTGACCGATCCAAACCCAGATGACCCCTTGGTGCCTGAAATTGCTCATATGTACAAGACAGACAGGTCCAAGTATGAAACAACTGCTAGGAGCTGGACTCAGAAGTATGCAATGGGCTAGCATGTTGGAATAAGGCATTATATTATAGGATAGGACGTGTTCCTTCCATTTTTAAAAGACATTAATGTATAATCTATCTTTTCATCACCCGCTGACATGCTGAATATTGAGGATAGGTCTCAAAACAGTGCGGTGCGGAGGATTTTTTAGTTTGTTTGTGTGAAACTTCTCGTGAGTGCTGGGAATTGGGAAATATATGTAGCTGATATTCTTCGGTGTGTTCCAATTTATTTATCTTTACATACTATGCTTAGTATGCTAATTCCTAGTTCTTATAAGTCACTTGGATTCCTTACCAATATTTATTCTTTATGAAATTTTATAGTAATAACGATATATTTTATTATACGAATATAATATGCTAATGTAAGCTTTAATTAAGTTTTTGATACAAATTATTTATTTTCATGATATAAATTAAAATCTTTACTTTTGATGTGAAGGTATTTTTGATTGTAATTATTTTTCTTGTAATACGTGACTTTATAATTATTTAATTTAATATATTTATTTATTTTGTTAAGAGTTAAAATTATTAATTATATTTAAAAATTTCACGAAAATTGCAGGTGTTAAATAACTAGTTACACACATTCATCTGTGAGCATAAAGAACGTGTATTATAAAATTATTTAATAAAAAATTAATATGTATGATAATTTTTATTATTTTTATAATTGATAAAAGTTATATCATAACTAATTAAAAAAATAATTTTTAATTAGTTGATGATATAAAAACTTTTTTACACTAAATACTAATAGATACTAATAAATAAGGTTCTGTTTAATTGCCTAATCACTTTTTGAATTTATAAACAGTTTTTAAAAATAATTTTACCCTATTCAACAAAAGAAATTATACTTATATAATAAAATATACAACTAAGAAAGAGATAAAGAAAAAAATAAAATAACATTTAAATTTAAAATGTAATAAATGTTAATAAGCAATTTATATCTCATAAAAAATATATTAATTTAATTTTAAATATTATTTCCAAGTAAATATTTTTTTTCTACTTCTTCCGTTCTTTTTAAATTATCAAATTTTTAACAAAAAATTATTTCTATTTATCTATCGTTTTCAAAGTTTTTTTGTCAATTATATCCTTATTCCAATTAATTATTTACATATATTTTTATAAATTAAATGATAAGTAATTGAAAACTTAAATTAAATGCACTGGAGTACATACAGGTCCCACAGCTTCTCCACTACGAGAAATTCTTACTTGCTCCATAGTAAGACATATTTCTTGTTTTTACCATTTATTTATTATGTAACATATAAATAATATGGATCATTATTATTTTTTATATTAAAGAGTCTTTTTAATTCTTCTAAAATATTAATCATAATTAATTTTAATTTTTCCAAATAATTATATTAAAACAAGAATAATTATTTAAAATTTTATATTAATTATTATAATGTTATTAAAATTATTATTAATTAATAATTAAATTATTAAATTTATATTTTTTAAATAGTCTAATAATATCATATGCCAAAATACACTCGTAATAATAATTTGGAAAAAGATTGACAAACTTCCTAATGACCAGTAAAACAAACTCTTCAACACCTAATAATGTGACATAAAATATATTATTTTATTACTTAATATATTTAATAAAAAAAATGTTTTGTTGAGTGTTTTAAGGGTGTATGATGTGTAGTAGTACATGTATTATTGCTCTAATAATTTATAGTCTGATTTTTTTTTTAATCATTTATAGTCTAAAAGTATTTAATGTTTGTAATTTTATCAATTCCTACAAGTAATATATAACTTATTTTCTATGTAATATAATTAATTATTTACAATGCATTATTTTTATGATTTCAACTAATTTTTTTATGTAATACAATTAATTATTTTCTATAAAATTATAAGTTATATATTTTTCCCATATATAACTATATATATATATATATATATATATATATATAGTTATGTGATATAAGTATTGTATTCAGTAAACAGTCTATTAAATTTTTTAAATAATTACACCTCAAATATTATCATTATAAAAGATATATAATGATAGTAAAAAGATTTAGTTTTTTAACTGCTATAATATTATTATTAGACATATTCTCAACAAATGACTTATTCCCAAAAAAAGAGAATTAATGATAAGACATGCTTTGAATCTAAATTTAAAAAGGAAAAGGGTAGAAACGGGAAAAATGTTAATGTTCCTTCAAATCAAAACTTTTGGTGGTAAGCATTTTAAGAATAAAATTATAGAGGGAAGTTTAATCTTGTTTAAAAAGTGTTAATTGAAGAACGGAAGAGAAATACTTCAACAGATACCGGCTGGGAGAAGAAACGTTAGCTTACATTCATGAAATTGAATGTTTTGTTTTAGGAAAATACGTTAGAGATAATTAATGAAATGCCAACTAATATGAAATTAGGAATATGTGTTAGTTATGGAGAGAAAGAAATATGAGAATACAATAGTTATGGACATTGAAAAAACCGTGAAGTGGGAGAATAGACTTAATAGGAAAAGTGTCTACAGATTTATTAGGAGTAGAGTAATTGTATTTGATGATTACAGTAAAAATATCCTGAATGACTATTATATTAGAACAGAGGGAGTATTTGCTAGCTTAAAAGTGTAGGTTAGTATCTTAAATAGGTTTTGCAGAAATTTAATCGTAATCTCAAAAATTAAGAAAAGTTTTTGAAAAACACGCTAAATTTTATTCTTCTCTCCCTCGTAGTCGTAGGCCTCTCTCTCGATCCTTTTCTCCTTTCAATGTATCAGAAAAAAGGCTGCCACTGCAATACTAGTGAAAGTGTTATTGGTGTGTTCCTTTTATTACTACCAATTTCTCCTGACATATGACATATCCGATGGTGATTTCAATCCTTAGAAAATCGATCTAATTTAGTCATTCATTAAATTAATTGATCAGTTCTTTGGATGGAAAAGGCATCAGACTTATAGAGGGATAAGTTTGGCATTGCTGCAAAGTGCAAAGCAAACAAGCCACACTTTCAGTATCATATTTGGATAAATTTTTTTAGAATAACTTAAAAAAAAAGTAAAAAAGATGAGATGACCTTTTTTATAAATAAAAATAAATCTTTTATTAGTTAATTTTTAGAAGTTTACTAATATAACTTTTCTAAAAGATGAGCTGACATCTACAAATGAGTTAATGAAAAATTCAAGAAGTTTATTTCATTTTTTCTTTTTCTATAAATGTTTCTAGAGAAACTTATATTAAACAGATAGTTGAGAAGATGAAACTTAAAACCTCTTCATTGTACCCAGATGTATACCATGAAATAATTTCTAGACAAATGGATTATGTAATTTGGTTATTGACTCTTTTAGATAATATCATATTATATTTAATTATAGTAAAAAAAGTTGTTTATAAGAAATATATATTTTAATTTTTATTAAATCATTAAATCTTATAAATGGACCTTAATTTTATAATTAGCAATTTTTTACGATCATAAATTTATAATATTTTTTTTACAGAAATTTTATAATATTTTAATGTAACACTATAGTAAATATCACACATTATTTTATATGATTATTATAATAAATCAATAATAATCAATATATTATTTTATACCGTTACTTTAATTTATGTGTTTTCTTAAATATCACATATTTCCTGTAATACATTCTATTATTATATTCTATTACTTTAAATAACGTGCTTAGTTAAATATTATTTCTTATAATTTTCTTATAAAAAACATTTTAAAATAATTGTTATTTTAACTTTTCAATGTAATATTAATTATTTTTTTCATTTATATTCTTTATAATGTTATTGATAGACTACAGAATTTATAAATTAATTAATGATGATATAATATTAGTTTTGTAAAATTATCATTTTTTATCTATTTTTTTATATGTGTAAAATAATTTAAAATGACAATTATTTTGAAATAGAATTAGCATACAATATTTTTTTAGAAGGGGAGTAGACAATACTATTAAATATTTTAAACAACATTTTATTATCAGAAAAATATGAGATATTTACCTCCCCAACTAGTTTGGCACTGAAGATCGCAACCATCCAATTTTATATCACTTTGTCTAATGGTCCCAATTTATTTCCCACCGTGCTTGACATCTCTCACTTCCCCAATGCTAGACTCTATCGTATAGATCAATTATCTTAACCTATTTAAAGAGTTTGCTAAATCAATCAAAACATGTTTATTTATAATGAATTTCAATCATATGATTTGATTTACAGAAATCAATTTATATTTGTTTTTCAGATATATTTCCTTGAAAATTAATTTTATTTGAGACATTATCCAATATTAAATGTGGGTAGTACTTTTTTCCAATAAAGATTTAAACTGTGGTTTGTCACATTATGAAAAACTAGTACTAACTTTGATTTTATATACAAGCAACATAATACAAATTATTTAGAACAAGGAAAATGATTAATTATTTATAATTAATACTACCATAAATTTAATTTTTATTCCAAAAATATCTTAAGTTCAAATGATACTTATATTTAATATATAGAAAATGAGTGTCTAGTAAATAGAATTAACAATATATTAATATATTAAGGATATCAAATATATTTAACTCTGAGAAGTTTAAAAAATAATCATTATTATTTGTAATTAGATCTCAAGAAAATATTATTTATTATTTATATATATAACCGTAGTATTTTTTATTATACCATATTCTTATAATTCATACAGTTGTAAAAAATGACTTGGCTCTACGAATCAGACTCCAAAAAGAAATAGACAAAGTCGACTTAGTATGACGATTAAAATGCTGACCCAAAATCCATCAGACCTATTTTATTATTATTATTATTATTATTATTATTATTATTATTATTATTAAAACTCATATATATTTAAGCTAGACAAATAAATGGGTCAATTTCAACGAAACACAGCCGGTAAGAGATTCAAGCTGGGAACGCTTTTCCATCTTTCGGCCCGTGAGGCCAATTTGATCCATTTGACAACTCTAATAATTTAAATATTATATTTAATTTAACGATTTTGATAATTAAAATGCATCAAATGGTCTCAAACTGTTTCTAATTTTAGTTGGAGGGAAAATTTGTGAAAAATAAGGTTTTTTAATTTCATCTCATCTTATTAATCCCAAAAAGAAATTATTCTATTTTTGTGTCTCCTCTAATATTAGGAATATTTGAAAGAGAAGTAAAATACGAAAATTATTGTAAAAAATAATTTTAATACTTATCATCTCCATTACTATTTCTAAAATATAAAAATATAATATTCATAATTTATCTTTTCTCCTCCTCTTTGAACCAAATTTAACAAGTGAAGTCTCTTTCTCTATTAAAATACCTTTCATGTTCCCTCTTTCGGGACTCCTTCTCTCCTTGGAATCAAATACATCTTACCAAGGTATATAAACTTTAAAAATTCCTTATTTTATACTATTTTTTTATTTCCTGAATTGCATAAAAAATACTCCTTATAAATTATTTCTCAAGGGACATCAAAATACAATACGGGAAAAACGATTTCTTAATTGTTTGAATATGCTTTCCTGGGTAGAAAAATAAAATCATTCAAACATGTTTTATGCACAGCAAAATAGAATAGAATAAAAAGCACATGCGAATTGTTTGGCTTGGCGCCCTCAACTCTTTCTCTCTCGTTTTGAAACGAAAACCTAAACAATTGAATTGTTGTCCCGTCTCACGGATGTTGATTCTGAAGGAATGTCACCAACACATTCCGATACGCAATTGAGAATAGAAGAACGAGCTCTTTCCGCAGCCGGTGCCGCCTTTGTGTCTGCTATCATCGTTAATCCCCTCGATGTCGCCAAGGTATCTATCAACTGTTATTTTAATATAATTTTATTAATATTTTTTAATATTATTTTATTTAATATATATTATGAATATACTAATATTAAATAAAGAATATCAAATATATATTCAAATATATTAATGAAACTAAAAAAATTAAGAAAAATAGTTAAAAAAAGAAAATAAAAACGTATAAAAAGTTAAAAAATGAAAAAAAAAGTATAAAAAACATATAAAAAACAAAATTATATACTTAAAACAAAATTATTTATCATTTTAGAAAGTAAAAAAAAAACATGTAAAAAAGTTTAAAAAACAAAAGAAAGAAGTTAAAAAAACTATAAAAAAAAAGTTAAAAACTTATAAAAATTAAAAGCTATAAAAAGGAAGAGTAGTAAGACTCTGTACGCCTTCCATGCTTCCATGAGGAAAGAAAAAAAAAAAGAAAAAAAAGTTTTAAAAGTTTACGGGAAAAAGAAGGGAAAAAGCTTTGAAAGTCGTAAAATTTTTTACGACTTTAAGGTCGCGGGTTAAAATATATATATTTAAGTCGTAAGTTTTTTTACGACTTTAGGTAGAAAATTAAAAAATATATAAGTCGTAATTTATGTTACGACTTTTAAATTAGAAGTCGTAATAGGGATTATGACTTACCCCTTTTTAGTAAAAAATTTAAATTATACCCCCAAACGGTAATTAAAAAAAAATTACCCCCTTTCAGTGCTAAAGCCTCTCTTTACCTGGTTCTCTATTGACACAATAGTAATTTCCCGCCGTGTCATCGATAAAGACATGTTATGTAGGTGGTCTTGCCATTTGTCTAACCGTCTGGTTTGCAACCCCTACTACATCTGCCTTTACGATATTTACTAAATTTCGTACGTTTCGACAACTGTCTGTGCGTTACAGTATTTTGACATTAACTACCTACCACTGATACACAAGAAATGTCACATGTGGGGATGGTATTAGATGGCTATGTCTGTATATGAAGGTAGTTATAGTTCTGATGCATAGCATAAGACGTGAAAATTTAAGTGATAATTTTTCCTATTTATTGTTTAGGCATATAGTCCTCTTAGACTGGGTATGTGAAAAAATTAGGTTGAGAAATTCACTTCCTTGTTCAAGGCTTGCATGGTGAAGGGGAATTTCTTTGGTATACCCTTGGTTTAGATTCAACTGTAATCGATAAATTCCATTTGAATTATTTAAGGCTGAGATGTTGCAAGTTGGGCTATAAGGAACTCCAACATTTAAAGTGTTAACTCGTGAAATAGATTTATTAAACTTGCGTGAAGTTTCTGATAATATTATGACAAAATAGTCTATAAGGGGTTGCATGTCATGTTTCACAAATGTGGTGGGTTGTAATTCTTCAAGCTTGCATTGAATAGATGCTCTTTTGTGCTTTTTTTCCCCCTTCCTTTGGCACTCTAATAACTTGCTACAAGAGGGTTTACAGGAGTGAATTTTGCAGGAAGGCTTTATGAGATTATGGAGAGGCACAAGTGCAAGTTTAGCATTGGCTGTGCCAACTGTAAGCTCTCTTTTCTGTCTGGAATTCTTTGTTTCATGCTTTATGGTTTATTTTAAAGTCTTGATACGTTTTATTTTGGGTCTCATACTCATTATCTCGTATATACTAATGATCTTGTGTTTCCCTGTTGTCAAATAGGTTGGAATCTACATGCCTTGTTATGATATTTTGCGCAACAAGATGGAGGGGTTTACAACTCAGAATGCTTCAAATTTAACACCTTATGTTCCATTAGTTGCGGGATCAGTTGCACGTTCAGTGGCTTGTATTTCTTGTTATCCTGTGGAACTTGCAAGGACTCGCATGCAGGTAATGAATATTAGGGAAAAATGTGTTTTTAGTGGTCAGATGTGGTCAAGGTATCTGTACTTTTATATTCATGAATTTGGTGCTCAAACTTTAAAAAACATGGATTTAGTCTCTTTCAACTTCAAAACATATGATGGATTCTTAGAGGAGAAGAATTAAATCCACATGTTTTTTAAAGTTTGAGGACCAAATTCATCGACAAGAAAATATAGGGATGTTGTCCATGTTTAACCAAAAGTGTAGGGACTAAAAACACATTTTTTCCCAAATTTTAAATGCTAATGTTGGGGATAGGTTGAATTTCTATTCTTACGTGTTTTCTCTCATTCTTTAGGCATTTAGAGCAACCCAAAGTGGCAAGCCTCCAGGAGTGTGGAAGACATTGCTTGGAGTCATTCACCCTGTCAAGGGCACAAGTATTTCTCAATGCTGTTAGTGTACTCATGGCATCTTCTTTGATTTATCTTTCTGTGTTTAGCACACTATCTTTTGGTTGTTTTTATTTGTATTTACTTTTATAACATTTTTTGAACAGTACATAGGTATCGTTTCTGGTGGACTGGCCTTGGAGCACAACTTTCTCGTGATGTTCCATTCTCTGCAATTTGCTGGTCAACCCTCGAGCCCGTGAGATTTTGTTACATTTAATTAAAAAAATGTAAATGAGTTTATTTTTATTTTGTTTAGGGTTTATGCCTTGACTTTGGAGCTGCTTTGCAGATTAGGAAAAACATTGTTGGCCTAGCTGGTGATGGAGCAAGTACCGTCAATGTCCTTGGAGCAAATTTTTCTGCTGGTTTTGTTGCAGGAACTTTAGCATCAGTTGTCACATGTCCACTGGATGTGGCAAAAACTCGACGGCAAATAGAGGTTGTTTCTCAAATCCATGATTTTAGCGCTATAATAACTTCCCATTCACTTAATCATCGTGTCCTTGCCAAGAAAAGGCAGAAATTTGGACCTTGCATCATCAGGAAAAGTAGTCAACATATTTTCTTGTAAAAGGTAAAATTTATTATTTAAAAAACACTGTGCTAGCTGCTGACTAAAATCAACTTTACCAGAATACTATACTTGATCTTAAACTGTAGTACTTTGGTTCATAATGCAGACTAAAATCAACTTTACCAAAATAATATACTTGATCTTAAATTTTAGTAAGTTTGGTTCATAATGCAGATTAACTTGCAGAGTTGGATAACTGACCATTGATAATGGTTTTCCAGCATCCTTTCTCACTTTGTGTGAGTTCCTTGGACCCCTATTTCTGTGTTAATGTGTACACATAGGTTGCATGCAAATGAGTAAGGTAAAGGAGCATATTCACGTGAGCTTGTTGGAAAGCATTATGTAGGCCACGCCTAAGGGAAAAGACTCTTCGCCCAAGTAGATAGACCACTATCTTGACATAGCCCATAAGCTTGACATCTGGATCCTTGATGAATGATGGGCATGATTCTTAAGATCCAACGCAATAATTTTCCAAAAATTAAATTAGGATTCATACAAATTTGAAAAAATCAACCATTCAAGAAAACTCATCCAAGTATCCTACAAATAAATGAACTTGAATCCTAATAATTTAACAATAATAGTGACTTTGTATCACTTGTTGAAATTAATTATTTACAAAACACTAAATATCCAAATATCATATCAACTGAGTCTAATTTAGATAGTTAAATACGATATGTAAATTATTGTAAATATTTTGATATTGTCTTCGTAAGAATCGAAACACTAAATATCCAAGCAGGACAGTCCGTTATATTATGAAAGTTTTCAAGTTTAATAGAAAATCTAAATCCATAGGGGTTAATAGAAGATTGTAACGGAATAGTTGAACGATCACCAGAAATATATCGATATCATAACCTTTAAATAAATAACTAATATAATTATATTATAATATGATGCCCAAATATTGAATAGAAATAATAAATTTCTAACTATTCAAAGATATTGAATGATATAAAAAAATTAGTCTTACAACTATGTAAATGTATCTATCCGTTCTTCTTCTTAGTGAGAGAGATTTTAAAATGTTAAGAACATTAATGGACAAAATAAACCTGTAAGTTAAAAAATTGGCATAGAAAAAAATCATTATTTTTAGTGTGTTTGGATAAACATTTGAAAAATTGATTTTGAATGAAATTAATTTTGCAAAACTAATTATAGTTAAAACTCAGTTTAAAGTGAAATGATTTATATTTAATGATTTGATTTTAAAATAAAGTTAGCAATAAAATTCAATATAGATTTCAAATTTAATGTAAAAATTATTTCAACTCAAAATCAATTATTAAAGTGAGAATCATGTAAATGTAATAATGTACACTAAACATATAAATATTTAATTGGTATTTATAGTAATTCTAGATAATCCCACACAAATTCAATCATGTACTCCATAACAGATAAATTTTACCTGATACTATGCCATTAACAAGAATAATAAATTACATTGTGGATTTCTGGTGTAATAAATGATAATAATAGTCGAACATAATACACTATTTCCTCCACTAGCAATCATCCATCGTTAACAGGTAAACGAAAGAGGCAGTAGAATGTAAAATTGAAAAGAAAAAAAAAATAGAAGATATTAAAAACCACTCATTATGATGTCCTTATCTACGCAATAAATTCAACCTCAGCCAGCCCCTACAACGTTCAATTTCTATGAGTACAGATAATTCAGAAGTGATGGGAAGACGCGTCGAAGGGATGGATTAGGTACGTGAGCACCAGCGCCACAACCATCAACACGTATGCAATTCCTTGGTCTATTGAAGTACCTGAACAACAATACCCAACAACACATAAAAACAACATTAATTAAATCAAAATGAAACAAAACAACATATTCATCTACTGTCATCTAATGCAGCTTTATCAGCTCACAACAGAAAACTACGTTAGAAAACTAAGTGTTACTTTGTTGTTGCAATTTCATTTCATTATGACAAGTATATATGGTGAAAAAGTACATGCCAAATAATTTTGGGACCATCTTGAGATCTAGATCTCCTCTCAACTCCAACATCTGCCACCACATCTCAAAGATGAATTTCAGCTTGTACTGAAATGAAGTGCAACAATTTCTTAGAGACGTATATACAAAATTCAAAATTGAATGCAACATCACATTGTTGATTCTTTCACAAGGAATAGGAGAACAAAATGTTCAATAATTCTTGTCAAACTAGGAATGGAAGAATTACCATCGCTGGAAGGAGCAGGAGCAGGTGTAAGGGAAAGGGACTGTGCTTCAAGAACAGCAGGTGAAAAAATGGCAAAGGCAAGAGTATAGATTGCCAAAACTTCAGAAGCTGCTCTGAGAAATGCCATTTTTATTTCACACTCTCACAGACTTGGAATGTCTCGACTGAGACAACTTGGAACCTCAAAACTAAACACAGGTCAATGTGTTTGTTGTTTAGAATAAACTAAAATAAAGTCACTTATATATGGAAGAAAGTCAGTTTTGTTACTGAGTGGACGGGTAAATATGAAATATCAGTCGCATCATTTAGGGATTTGAGTGTCTCTCTTCCTTCTCTTTCGTTGTAATGGGACCACTTACTGTTATTGGCACATCTTTTCTTGTGTAAATTTGAATTTGAACTAACAAGGCCATGTGGTAGTTATTTATTCTGTTTTCTCTTTTTAATCTTTATTTTGTTGCTATATGGATCTGTGTATGTGAGTTAATTAATCTTGTATGCAAAACAAACTTAGAATAGAGTTTTTCATTCTATGGATTCTTTTGCCCAGACATTTTGTTTTGATTCTCTTAACAATGTTTTCCGCAGCTTTGACCAGAGCGAGCAAGATGAGAAGAAAAAAAAAGGAGCGGGAAGAAGTGTTATTTTAGTGAGGCAATGAAATAAGCTTATTTGTAGATAAGTTGTAAGGTCAATAATAGTTAATGTCCGTATTTCTCTGAAGAATTGGATTACAGTAACGGTTCATTTGGGATTTTGAAATTATAGTTCATATAATTGTAATTTTAATTATAATTTTGTTGGAATTATAATTGATTAAGAATTACAGTTCTTATGTTTGAATTGTAAATTTATAAAAAAAAATGTTTGAGTTGTATAAAAAATTAAAAGTAAGTTGTAATTTTAGTTAAATTCCAATTCCATTTTGATATCTCAACTTTGGGATAGTTTGAATAAAGCAAATTTAATTTAGGTAGCGACGAAGACTACGACGAACATACAGATATCTCAATTTGATATGAAAAACCTTGTGTTCAAACTAATAGATTATTGGTGGTCGAAACAAACAGGAATCAAAAGCTTTGGTTGTCTTACGTTGGACCACATATTGATATTTTGAATGGAAATTTTAGTCGGCTTAAATTTTCGAGTGATGGCCCCAAGATCTTGTATTGCTTGCATGATCTTCATAAGATGTGCATGGCTCTTGGGTTACTCACTCTGGTTTTTGCAAATATGGACATTATGTTTGAACAATGAACATGGTAAGAGAGAGCAACCCAATCCCGTGTCTAAAGGTGAACAGAACATGCGTATATAAACATAAAAAAAGAACATCCCATGTGCTCTTGAATCATGATATGACTTCACAACACCGAACGACATTAAATATTCTTCCAATGCATTAGTACTAATGACGGTGCTTCTTTCTATTTTCTCCTCCTATCCCAACATTTCCCACCTATAGATCTGGCCACACCAGAGACAGAAATAGGAGTTTTAATACAGATCCATTGTTTTGTAACACCAACGACACTATTAATCAGTTATATTCCGTGTGTTTTTGGATGAAAATTGATATAATTGATTTAGAATAGAATTGATTTTATTTAAATTGATTTTAAAGTTACGTGATTTATGTTTAGAAGTTTTTATTATAAAATTAGATAATAAGTAAAATTTAGTACAAAATTTAGGATTCAACATAGAAGTTACTCAAAATTATTTTAACTCAAAATTAATTGAATTCTTCTTGGTTATTTAAGTATTATAAAATTTATTATTTGCTATTTTGCTTTATTATATTATTGAAATATTTAATTGGTATGTTATTTATAATTATTTTTTATTATTTTATAAAAAGATATGAAACTAAATATATAAAAATATATCTAAAATCAATTCTAGATTTTACAATGATAATAATTTTTATACAAAGAGAATCTTACAAGAACACGTTCAACAAAGGAGCTTGGGTCATGTAAACTTTATTAAAAACCAAAAAGCTAAAAAAAGTTTACTTCTTTCAAGGCAAATCTTTACGTTGATCACATCATAAGTAATATAATTAGAATTTTGTTAAATAAAATATAACTTATAATAAAAAGTAAAGAAAAGAATACAAAAATTTAGAGATAATAAATATTGTGCATATTCTTTTTAATAAAAGTAATATATTTATAGATATAAAAGATAATTAAAAAAGATTATAAAATATATAAACATACACAAATGTGTATAGATTATACGTAACAAGTTTTCTTTTAAGATTAGGATAGAGTGCATCTAAATAATAGAACGGCTTATTTTCTAGTTGGTAAACTGGTTTTTCGTTACACTACATTTAAATTTTAAAGGAACCAAATTTTTTCTTGTCTTAGGGTGGAACCAAATATTTTTTCCCCCGAAGTCCCTTTCTCTAATTTATTAGTAGACAAACGCCACTGGTCACGATGTCGATAATTGAGGAATCCAAAGCAATTTAAAGGAACCGTATTGTAAGAATTAATATATTACGTGAGAGGCATATAATTTATGTATAAATAACTAATTAATAATTAAGAATTTAATTATAATTAATTGGATTAAATTGGAGATAATTATTATTTGATGGATTCGTGATTATAAAGAGGTTAATATCTACTAACCTGAAATTAGGTCTCATTTTTCACACAAAAACCATCTATTTAATTCCTATCTATCACGAATTTAGAGAGAAAAAAATAATTAAGAGAGATTATCTCTCTCATCTTTCAAAAAATAAAACCTAGAGATAAATCTCACTATAAAAAAATACCCATTATTGATCTATTATTTATGAAAATCATATATTTTAAGATGTTAGTAATTTTTTATAATTATTAATATTGAAAACTCTTCAGATTTTACATATCATATTAGAGTATGAGTTGTGAAATTTATGATTTTTCATTTAATAATGTTTTTTTTCCAAATTACATGAATCCTAATTTTAAAATTAGGAATTAATTAGATCATGAGTAAATTGCCTATGAAATTATGGTCATGCTTCTGTTGCTCTGCATGCACACACTCTCTCTCCTCTCTTTCTCTCTCTACAGATACACACGCCTCGTTTTCTCTTTCTCCCTAAAACAAAGATGATCCGTGTGGCTCTTGAGAATTGAGGTGATAGGTTTGATAGCTAGCACTGCAAATTTGGGTTCTTTTTCGTTCACGTGAACGACCCATTTGTTGTTTTTTCATTTGGGGTGAGTGGAATTTTGGAATTTTGATTGATGGGTTCCGACATTTGCGTTGTGAATGGCTCGTGCATTCACGAATGCAGAAAAACGAAGGAACAACAAGCTGGTGAGGGGCATTCACCCCACATGCACGGATCTGTTTTTTTTTTTTCTTCTTCTTCTTCTCTGCTCAGCTGCTTTATGTGATGGTATATATAGTTGGCACTCTTCATACATCTACGTGTACGTGATTTATTGAGAGTCATAAAATAACAAATTAAAACACTATGTTATATATATATATATATATATATATATATATATAATTTTTTATTTGTTGTGAATGAATGATATATATGTGGTCTGAAATGAAATTAATGAAAATGATTATGAATTGTTAATGATAACAAACATATGCAAGTCGTGTATTTGGTTGGAATTAAGTGCATTTTGTTAGTTATTAAAGTGATAAATCTATAAGGTTATTTAATTTTAAATTAATGATTATTTTAATTACTCGTAGAATAATGGATGCAGAAATATATAATTATATTGGTTTATGGGTAATTGAAATTCATTGTTATAAAATATTTATGGATAGTCCAAAGATTGATTAGTTGTTCTTATAATTAATTAATATAATTATAGACGGTTTGAGTGTATCATTAGTTTTTATTTATATATCTAAAGGTAGTAAGTGATTCTAATTGGTGCATTTTTAATGGCAAAATAATGTTAAAATTTTATCAGCATCATTATGTTGTATGTTATGTGTTGGTGTATCACTCAAAGGAGAGCATCAATATATACATTGATTGTTATCTGAATGAATTATATGTATGACATGTGTTTTATGTCTTAAAATGCTTATGTGAGTTTTATTATGCACTACATGTTCCCAATTTACTGAATTCCCATGTATCATTTGTGTCAATTTTTAATGGGCATTACTTCTTAGAACAAGTCCAATTTCATCTCGATGTTTTGGATATTGATCTTGCTATATTGGAAGAGAAGTATGCTACTATTACTAATGCTAGTAGCAATGAAGATATAGCTCATTATAAAGCTTGGAAAAGATCTAACAGACCCGGCTTAATGTTATGCAGACAATAATTAAGACGACTCTCCCTATGATCGATAATGCTAAAGAGTTTATGGGATTAGTGGGAGAGCGCTCTCAAATAGCTGATAAGTCTCTTGCTGGGATATTAATGAGTACACTAACCAACATGAAGTTTGATGGTTCACATACTATGCATGAGAAGTCATTAAGATGACAAACATTGTAGCAAGACTTAAAACCTTGGGAATGGCTGTAATTGAGAACTTCCTTTTTAAGTTTATTCTGAACTCATTATCGTCTGAGTGTGGCTTGTTCCAAATGAGCTATAATACCATGAAAGATAAATGGAATATGCATAAATTGCACAGTATATTAGTTTAGGAAGAAACGAGGCTTAAGAATCAAGAAAATCACTTAGTTCATTATATAAGCCACCAAGGGAATCAAGGAGCTGGAAAGAAATTTGTGAAGAAGCATGATAAAGGCAAAGGGCCATTAAAGATCAATGACAACTCTTTGCAAATCCAGAAGAAGGCATCAAAGGGCAATAATTGCCATTTTGTGGGAAATCTGGACACTTCCAAAAGGATTTTGCAAAACCCAAGTCTTGGTTTGAAAAGAAAGGTGAATTTAATGCTTACGTATGTTTTGAATCAAATTTAACTGAAGTTCCCCATAATACATGGTGGATTGATTTTGGATGTATGACTCGTGTTTCTAATACTATGCAAGGATTCCTTACAATCCAAACCATAAGCCCAAATGAGAAGTTCTTCTTCATGGGGAATAGAGTGAAAGCTTCAATGGAAGCAGTCGAAAGTTATCGCTTAAAACTCGACATTGGACGTCATTTAGATTTACTGGAAACTCTTTATGTACCTAGTTTATCTAGGAATTTAGTTTCATTATCTAAACTTGATGTTACTAGATACTCTTTTAATTTTGGTAATGGATGTTTCAGTTTATTTAAGCATAATCATCTCATTGGTACTGGTGTTCTTTGTGATGTTTTATATAAATTAAAATTAGATGATTTGTATGCTGAAACCGTTTTAACTTTGCATCATAAAATTGACACCAATGAACGATCTATTTTCTTGTGGCATAAACGTTTAAGTCACATTTCTAGAGAAATGATGGAAAGATTAATAAAGAATGAAATTCTTCATGATCTAGATTTTATGGATATAAATATTTGCATGGATTGTATTAAGGGAAAAAAAAACAAAACATACAAAGAAAAAAGCTATAAGAAGCACTTAGCTTGAAATTGTATCTACTTATATTTGTGAGTCTTTTGATGTTAATTCTTTCATAAAGAAAAGATATTTTATCACCTTTATTAATGACTATTCATGTTACAGTTATGTCTATTTACTGCATGAGAAATCTCAGGCAGTGGATGCCTTAGAAATTTACTTGAATGAAGTAGAAAGACAATTTGACAAAAATGTGAGAGTTGTTAGGTCTGATAGAGGTGGTGAGTATTACGAAAGATACGATGAAACTGGGCAACACCAACACCCAGGTCCATTTGCTAAACTCCTTTCGAAACGTGGCATTTGTATGCAATACACAATGCCTGGTACAACACAACAAAATGATGTATCAGAAAGACGTAATAGAACTTTAATAGATATGGTTAGGAGTATGTTAAGTAATTCAACTTTACTTGTATCTTTGTGGATGTATGCCTTGAAAATTGCCATGTATTTGTTGAACAGGATTCTTAGTAAAGCAGTTCCAAATACACCTTTTGAACTATGGACAAATAGGACACCTAGTATAAGGCACCTGCATGTTTAGGATTCTTAAGTAGAAATAAGGATTTATAATCCACAAGAAAAAAATTAGATGCAAGAACAATCAGTGAATATTTCATTGGTCATCTAGAAAAGTCAAAGGAGTATATGTTTTATCATCCTAATCATAGTATGAGAATTTTCGAAATTGGAAATGCAAGGTTCATTGAAAATGGTGAAATTAGTGTTAATACAATTCCACGAGATGTGGAAATTAAAAAAGTTAGAGTTCAAGTCCCTTTAACCTATGCCTTTAGTAGTAAGGTTATTTCTCCTTCAATTGTTGTTCCAAACAACAATGAAAAAAAGCAACACAATAATGAGCCCATGATACATAATGAACCTATTGTGGAAGAACCACAAGAAGTAGCATTAAGGAGGTCTCAAAGAGAAATGAGACCAGCTATTTCAAATGACTATGTGGTCTACCTATATGAAACAGAAACAGACTTAAGCATTAATGATAATGATCTAGTTTCGTTTTCACAAGCTGTAAGTTGTGATAATTCTAAGAAGTGGTTAGATGGCATGAAAGAAGAACTAAATTTCATTGAACATAATGGTGTTTGGGACCTCGTAGAATTGCCAAAGGGTGGTAAAAGAATTGGTTGTAAGTGGGTCTCTAAGACTAAACGTGACTCTCATGGCAACCTTGAACGTTACAACCAATTATGAATCGGAGGAGCAGTATCGTGGAAGAGTGCAAATCAATCAGTTGTTGTTGCATCTATCATGGAAGCTGAATTTGTAGCATGTTTTGAGGCTACAATTCAAGCTAATTGGTTGCGGAACTTTATTTTAGGGCTCGGAATTTTCGATAGTATTGTTAGGCAGCTGAAAATGTATTGTGATAGTTTTGCAGTAGTTTTCTCTGAAAACGATAAGTACTCTAATGGTGTTAAGCATATGAAATTGAAGTACTTTGTCGTGAAGGAAGAAGTTCAAAAACAAAGAGTGTAAATATAACATATTAGCACAAACCTTATGATAGTTCACCCTTTGACAAAAGGATTACCGCCCAAGACATTTATAGAACATGTTGAAAATATAAGCATTATTGTTATTGATAATCATTAAGTGTAATTTACCTTCTCCATTTTTACTAATACTCTGAGTTCATTTATGATATGTTTCTGATTACCTGTTTGCATGCATATTTGTATTAGAGTAATGTTAACGGGTTTTGTATTGAATAAAAACATTATATTGGACCAATTATGTACTCCTAACTAATGGTTATATTAAGGAGAAGACTAATTTGTAATACATAGAAAGGACTATGTCAATTAAGTGATGTACGACCACCTTAACTTGAATTGGTTCCTATTCTTAATCATGAAATTATGATGTACCCAATGTGATAAAAATCGGTACGGTCATTGACCCAGTCAAGGTAGTGGATCAGTGGTCTAATCGGTGGGCCAGTAATTGGTCCTGTTTGACCCGGTCTATATTAAAAAATTCAAAATTATATATAAGTATAACTAATATTATTTGATTAAAAAAATATATTTATACTCTAAAATTTAAAATAATAATTAAAATATTAAAGTGAGTTCAAACTTGAATCAAGAAGAATGTTGCACAACAGTCACAAGCCACGGTCCATTAAGTTTTATGGACAAGATCATTGTCAATAGTAGACAACCAAAGTAATTAGACAAATAGAAGGAAAAAAGTGAGCCACTTATATTTGGAAGAGAGAGATAATAACAAAACCTGGAGACAAAAACGAGCTACACGCGTGGGTTTATTTTATAATTTATACTATGTAAAATGCAAAAGCGTATATTAGCTTTGCTACGGATCAATTGAAAGTAGAAACATTAAATAAATGGAAGAAAAATAAAAAAAGTGAAGCAGAAGCAGAAGTCTAAGAATCAACATGCATTACAAACGCGTGAAGCAGAAGCAGAGAAGACAAAGAATAATAATTACTGATTTTGTAGAATCGTGAAGCAGAAGCATGAAGTGAAGGAGGTGTTGAATGGTGGTGTGCGAGAAGGTTCGAGGTCGAGTGTGACTGAACTCTGAAGGATCGAGTGCGTGATTGAACTACTGAAGCCTTCAACTGCGTGGCTCGAGTGCGGACGAGTGAAGGCTCGAGTGCTCGACAGCAACGGGGACGGCGGCCACACAAAAGCGTGAAGGAGGATGCAATGCAAAATCCGACAACGTGAAGGAAAGCGCGAGGAAGGAGGGACTGTGTCTGAAACTCCTGAATCAATTCGTGAAATCAATTTTAGGGCACTTCAAACGACGTCGTTTTGTCATTTTGGAGCCATTTTCTGTTTCTACACAAATCCGATCTGGGTCCCTAAAATCGGTTGGGTCGTTGGGTTCTTCAAAAACCGTTCGGGTTTCGTCGAGCCAAACCGCTCCACTTGCATGACCGATTCCACACCCAACCCGGCCCAGCTCTGCATGTGGTTCCTGATCCGACCAGTTCGGACCGATTTTCATAACATTGGATGTACCCAATGTATAGCACAATTTAGTCATTTTAATGCGTATTATGTTAGTTTAATCTATTTATTTATTTAATCCATAATGTTGGGTAATGTCACATGAGTCAACTTGAAAAATATAAGAATTAATATCTCATGTGAAGGGCATATGACTTATGTAGGAACTAATAAATAATTAATTAATTAATGACTAAATTGAAATTGGATTAAATTGGAGAAGTTTTTAGAGATAACTACTATTTGATGAAAGTAATGATTATAAATAAATTAATACCCACTTACGTGAAATAAGGTCTCTTAAAAGTGTTTTCTCTAACTCCTAGCAATCACAAATATCGAGACAAAAAAAAAAGTCAAAGGAGCAAAATCTTGTTTCTCTCATCTTTTAAGAAATCAAAGCGTATCAAAGAGAAGTCTCAATATGAAAAGAGGTATATATTATTTATCTATTATTTGTGAGAATCATATATTTCAAGATTCTGTTAATTTTCTATAATTGGTAATATCGAGAACCCTTAAAAGTTTATACGTATAAGAGGTGAATCTCTCCAGCAAATGAATCGTGTAAATCTATGCCCACATCAATTTAAATTTAAATATTTCAATTTCAATTCATGCCAAACAGCAGTATCACCTAACAAACACGTCAGATTCACGGATAAAGAAACTAGGTTGCCTAATTCTCTACATTTCAATGACCAACCAACCATATACATTGCTAAAAACGAATCAATACAGAAAGATTCTGTACTCAATCTCCCTTCCCTTGGGTACAAACGATTAGCAAACAAATGCAAACCAAACTAATCAAACTGCAAACCATCTCACACCCCAAAAAAGTTGAAAACTTCAATGGAAACCTTCTTGATCTTTCACAAAAACCCTTTCCTTTTTTATGCTTTCCTTGTGGTACCTGCAATGATTTGTTTAGGTTTGTCACTTTCCCACCAAATACTCAAAAGATTCCCAGAGGATTAAATTGTCTATTTACGAACAGTGTAAAAGGTTTACGTTATCCCTAAATCTTGTGGTTCTACCTATTTAAAAAGATTTACTTCAAGTGATAAATATTAGTTACTACAAATCTACATTGATGTGACCCTTTCTTGTGCACTGACAGCATAAAGTTTCATTGTCAGTTGAACAAATATTCAAGTTTAAACTCAATATATTTAAAAATTGTTTATTGTAATATAATTTCTATTTTCTAGTCCAAACTCCAAACAGATTATTGATTACCAAGTGTAGGACAATAGAGACTATTAAATTAAACCACTAAAATTTTTCAATGGGTGCGTGTTAAAAGATCTCATAAGATACATCAAATGCACAAATATTCATATAAAATTAAAAATTAATTGATACATCATCGCACAATTTTACTTTAACATATAATATATAGTTTTAAAAATATCTATAATTAGATTATATGTTAAAATTATATAAAATTTAATATGCACACATAATCATCATGATAGTATTTGATTCCATAACCAACGGCAGAAGAGGAAAGAAAAGATCGAGAGATGGGAGAAGGTAGAAGGTAGATTAGACAAAATAACACGGAAAATAATTTTTTTTATGGGAAATGGACTCAAAAGGCAGCATACTTGTATACTCAGAATCAAACATTAAGTTCACACTTCACAGAGGGTAAAAACATTTCAAGAAGGAAAGCAAACCAAAATATTGCTCCTGGCTGATTGAACGTAAATAAATGGTATAAATGTAAGGTAACCACGTTTAACATTCAATTTCAATCTTCATATTTTTCCTATCAACAAGCAAATAAATTTGCATGTGCATTTTGAATATGTAATTTTTAACAATATAAACAAAAATATTCAAAATTGTTAGAAAAATATGCATAATTAATTTAAATAAACAAAAAAATATTAGTTTAGATTTAGAGGGAAAAGATAATTTAAAAAAAAAATTGAAACAATAAGTATTTAGTTTTTAAGATGAAAAAGTATATTTTAATATAAAAAATTAAAAGAAATTAATTTAAGAAAGTGGAGATTTGAAGGACAAAAAATTTAATGCAAAAAGAACATTATAAAGCAATTAATAATTTGATAATTTTAAAAAATATAAAAAAAAAAAGTGCTAAATAACGGTAAAGCCACATGTCACACGGAGAAAAATAATACAACAATAGATATTCACGTGTTAAAAAATGATAATTCAAATTTATAACAAGTCGATATCTTATTTATCTTGCTAGAGAAAAAAAGTAAAATCAAATCCAGAAACTTGAAGCCTAAATTAAGGCCTAATCGTAGCTTACTTGGTTTTTTCACGCTACTGAATTTGGATCCAATGATCCTGTAGCATTGCCTTCTCCTGTTAGCATGTTGTTTGGATCCTAAATAAGAGGGCAAAAAATTAGCAATACGCAAGATGTGTTTAAAATGGTATATGGGATTTGTAGAGAATCTACCTCCATTCCCCATTTGATATAATCTGGGGACTCACAGGCCTTGTATTCATCAACCAAAGTCTCAATTATGTCCCTTGATTCATCAAATTCTGAGAGGTCATTATCCTGTCCATTTTTTATTGATGTCATCACATGAAATGACAAGTATTAAATGAAGATGCTACAGGCCAAAGAAGTATATAACAGATGCAGATTGATATCAGATTATCCATATGAAATTGTCACACTTACAGCAAACATTGGAAACTTCCTGTAGGCGTCTATAAAGGCTTGTTTCTTTCTCAACTTCTCATATTGGCTCAATGTTTTACTGAAAAGGTGACGGATGCTAGTATGACTTGCCAGCATAAGTCCACTGACCTACCAAATGCAGCAAAAATAGGTCATTTCATAACCCAATTTCTTGATTTTTAACCTCAGAACAAAAATCATTTTAATCAATATGTGTGTGTGTGTGTGTGTGTGTGTGTGTGTGTTTGTGTGTGTTGATCTATCTCCAATATAATCAGATAAAAAAAAAAAAGCAGAAAAGTAACATAAGCATCAAAAGAAAGACTGAAAGAAAAATGATGAGAGTCCCACCCTATGTGCAGTTTGAACATATGGAGACTTCCTTGATAGAGCAACCTACCAGAAGTGCAGGAAAGAAGAAAGATCAGATTGAGTCCTAAAACTAATATAAAGGAGACAAATTTACCAGCTGCCACTTTAATTTGTTTTGCCACAGAACACAGACCTGAATACTTGCAGGACCCCACTCAATAAAGTTAACTAGTTTTCTTTCACGAATCCTCTGCAAACTTTCATGAACCTAAATCCATAGAGAAAGACAAAATCATGACATTGTATAATAGAGCTGTTAAAATATTTACACACAAGAAACATGATACTTCACAATCAAAAGTCAACCTGGGCAAGCTGCAACATGATGAAAACTTTATAACATTACTAATAGAAGTAAAAAAAAAACTAGAAAAGCTGCCAGCATCAGAGGAAGGTTAATTTAATTTTAGTTTAAAGAAATAATTCTTTCAATTTTTCAAGGTTTTTTTCATTAATAAAGTATAGAAGTGCTAAAGATTTTATGTGACAGCATGATAGAACACCAATTGATAAAAGTAAATAAAAGATAATATTTAACACTGAAATCACAAAATAAAGCAATACACTTGCTGTCAGAGAGACAAAAAGTCTCCTATTTCACAAATACAGAAATACACTTGCTGTCCCAAAGACAGGCCTCCTATTTCAAAAATACAGCATAACTATTTCTAATTACCTGAGTTGGATCAACCTCTCCTTGGATGATATTCAGAATTGATATATATTTTGCTTGGCTAGCATCTTTGGTCCGAGCATAAGAAGAGACCATAATATTCTTTGCCTGCCAGGAATATACCTGTCAGTAGAGCACAAAGGCATTCAATTTGAAGCTTATCTGTTTAGGCAGTCATTATACCTGCAGAAGTCTTCTCATAACATCAAGTACAGTAGTCTTACGAATTAAATTAGCCTGCAAGGAAATAACATCAAAATTTCAATGATTATCTGGAAGTGTTACAGGAAAGTCAAATTTTTTAGCAATGTGTGCATATACCAATCAGATTACAGAAGTTAAAAAGGGGGGAAGAAAGTGAGATGAATTCATAATTTCCCTGCTGATACCTTCCAGTTCAACAATTTACCAACAGAAATCTTCACAAGTGAAGACACAAATTTATGGAAAAGCTTTGATGCTCCAAAATCATTCTTTTGGGGGGCAAAAATCTCACCTGGCGTTCCACAGTCAAAGGCGTATAGCCTGTCATTAGAAAATGGCATCTTGGTGTTGGAATCAAAGAGGCAAGAAGACCAACCAAGTCATTATTCATGTACCCTGGATAACGAAGAGTTGTTGTGCTGGCAGACATAACTGTAGAAACTAAGGAATTTGTTTGAGCAAATGATGGGTTTGATAAATGAAGCCGTTCCACAGCAATTCTATTTAGTGCAGTATTGT
>PYAF01000412.1:561723-589024 GCA_007407185.1 Glycine tomentella
TTTACAAAATCATCAACATGAGTGAAAGTCACAAATTTTTGTAATTTCAATCAATATTAATCAATAAAAAGTATATTCCTAAAAATACATTAGAGTATATTTCAAACCTTTATCAACAACTCGGAAAAAAATCTCAACAAATAAAGAATAAAATATATTTAGGGTACATGTAAAATTTAAAAAATATTAATTTTGTTCTTATAAAAAAATTGTATTAATTTGATCTTTATAAAAATAAAATATATTTTTGGTAGTTCTAATTGATAACTCCACTTGGACATTATTATAATGTAACTAACAAACTTATACCTATAATTTGATTACAAACAAATTAAACAATTTGTGGTGATAGAGATCTCCAAAATGAATTAAAGAAATTTTGACAACTAAAAACCACAAAAAATTACAATTTTTTTCACTTTTTGAACGTTTTTCTCGTACTTTCATGTTAGATTATGGAAAAAGATGAAATAATTTTAAATTATGATCTTACATCAAAGAATCATCCAATGAAATTATCACTAATAACCAACAAAAATATATTTTATTTTTACATATGATCAAATTAATAATTTTCAACTTAAACATATTTTATTCACAAATAAATAAGGCACAATTTTTTGTGGCTAGTTATTTTCTAAAAAAGCAAGAAATTGTGGCTATTGTGCCACGGAAAGCGGAGACGTGTCTTATTGAAATTTTCATGGAGTACAGGTCTATTTTGATGTTTGAAAAATATGTTTAATTAATTTAACTTCTTAAAGATAAGTATTATTAATTTAATATTAAGATAAGAGAACGATGATAATTATTAAAATTTAATAATGTTAAATATTTTTCCTATAAAAAATGTTAATTATTTTTATCAACAAAAGTTTAGGATAGGAGAACGATGGATTAATTTGAGGTAAAAAAAAACTTTTGAAATCAAAAAATGATTATAAATTAGGATAAGAGTACTTTTTTATGTATAATATTGGTAAAATAATAATTTTAACAAAATTCTTTGAGGTATATATGTCATATAGTTTTTTTAATATCATACAAAAGATTCTAAAATTAGCAACATTAAACTTTTCAGTGAAGGGATTAAAACTTTGAAAATTCAATTTGCGTGGCTTTTTCATTTGACGCTTCAATGATTCAAACGGACAAGTGTTTTCCATAATAACAATAAGTCGTCAGTAACATTATTAAATTTTAAAAAAAATGTTGACATTATAAGCATAAAATTATGAAACGATTTTTTTAAATGTTCATTAATGAAGAAAATTAGACCAATTATACATATATTAGATATTATAGTTCTCACTATTTTCATGATAAGATGTTAGAAATTTATCTTTTACAAAAAAAAAAAGTTAGAAATTTTTACCCAAGTCCATGATTCAGTTCTTCACATCTTTTTTTGTGTTCTTTGCTCTTTTCTTCCTTAATCTTGAAAGTGGTTCACCCTCTTATTTGCCTTTATCTTTCTTGTTTTTTTTTTTATGTTGTGTCTTTTCTGAAAAAAAAAATGTTTGTGTGTATTTTTTTTTCTCACTCACTTTTTATTATTGATTAAAATTTATTAAAAAATATAAAATTATGAATGTGACTAATTAAATAGAGTGAGACTCGAATAATTTGTAGTTTTTAATAAATTTTAACTAGTAACAACAAAATATGTTTACAAATATATCAAAGAATAAATTACTAGCATTTTAATTTGTTCTCCCGGATATAAGAAATCGTTGCATGTTACAAAATGGAGCGTTGAAAAGCGCACTTTTTCAGCTCATTGGCATGTTTTTATTTTATTTTATAAGATTCAAACTTAAATATTAAGATATTTATAACAATTTACACATATTAACCTTCTTTGTCATCAGATATAAATACATGCTAAATACACTCGTTAACAATAATTATTGCTTTTGAAATTTTAATATTACATTGTTTTCCTTCAAAGTATCCAACTAATCGACAGCAGAGCTTTAAATTAATGCTCATTATTTATTCCCTTTTGCATTTCTGGCAACCATTATTTGCTGTAAGGTATGGGGCGTATGGCATTCGGGCCATAGTTTTCAGAGCAATGACAATAAACTTTTTTTCTCCAAAATCTTCTGACATGGGTGGATATGAACTTTAGAAGTAAACAAATTTCACACTGTAAAAGCTTTAATTAGTTACTTTAACTTGTAGCCACAATAGTTTTCATAGGAAGACTAACTTCTTTAGCGACTTTTTTATGCACAAGATTTAAATTCCAAACCTTACTTATAGAAAAGTAAATATATATGACTTGAATCAATTATTCATTAATTATGACACCTGTGGCTGAAAATAGTACAATCTTATTGAAATTGACATGATACTTGCTATACGATTAAAAAAAATCTTAGTATATTTTAAAGAAATGACATTTTTTAGAATTCATTAAAAACACTTTTGAAAAAATAAGTAATTAGTTTCTTAAATCAATACTTACCCAAACATCCTTAAAATGTATATAACATGCATATTTACTTTTAAAAAATTAAATTGCAAAATTATCTTTATGTATTCAAATTTTTATGTAACTCATAATTATTTTTGTCATTTTACGGTCAAAATGTTTAATAGAATAACAGAAGAAATATATAACCTAAAAAATATATTAAAAGAATACAAATTACACTTTCAATCTAATTTTTATTGTTTTGATATATTTAATCTTTTATCTTATTTTTTTAACTTGGCCTCTTATCTTTTAAAAAGTTCATTTTGATTTTTTATATTTTAAAAAATAACTAAAATCTTCTAATATACTTAATGGTTTTAAAAAATTAACAGCTAAAATTCACCACAAAATATATCTCTCTTTTTTCCCTTTCATCTTCCTTCTCTTCTTCTTCCGTCTCCTGCATCCTCTAGATTATTCACTAGATAACACACCGCCAACAAAGGTTTCATAAACTTCTGCGTATCAAATTTGAGCATATCGTCCTTGCCAGCAACCCCTTCTAGATCTGTCCTAAACTTTGTCCCTGTGATCTAGATCTGATTTATATATGAAATTTGGGAGATTGTCTTCGCAATCTGTGTTGTCTGGTAAAGAATCGGAAGGAGGAAGGAAAAGGAAGATCAAGGAGAAAAAATGATACATTTATAGCAATGTTTAGCTGCCAATTTATTATTTATTAAAATCATTAATAGTATTAGTTCAACATACATAGATGAATCATTTAGATATTTTTTAAAACATAAATGATCAAAATAAATTTTTTAAAAGATAAAGAATTAAATTTAAAAAAAATAAAAAACTAAAAAGGTAATTTGATCCTAAGAATGGGAGCTAAGCCCAAAGAAAACTGAGTACGTTCACAATCCAAATTATCTAGGTCTGGTGCATTCATTCGCTCACAGCAACGAATACACAGGGTCATTTTTTAACTTGATTTTCCTTTCTTTTTCATGCCTTTTCATCCTTGCACAGTAACTCAAGTGACTCTTTAATTGTACCTAGATGTATTTAATTGAGAGTAAATCCTTACTTCTGTTCCAGAAATTATAGGGGACCAAGGGGTTGTTTTACTTAAATCCCTGAAATTTATAAATTAAGATGTTATAAAGATTTACAGAGAAGTTTATTCACACATATCCTGATATTTTAATTTATAAATCTTAAGAATTAAAGTCAAATGAACCCTACTCCCACAAAATCCAAAAAAAAAAAAAAAGAAATGCCAGTTTGGTTTGGTGCAATTTTAAATGCTTACCACACATATTTTCATTTTTAAAATTAAATACCACCCCCAAATATTGGCTCGTGATTAATTTTTGAATGACTAACCTCCTAGCCCGAGTAAGGCAATCATAAAGTTTCCAACCATATAATATAAATCAACGCCACAATAACTTCCCTACTAAACACAAAACAACAAATTTGGACATCAGATCATTTATTTGCCTAACTACACACTAAGTATTGAATGCTAACAAATAGAAGGACACAAACTTCAGCTCCGTACGACCCAATCACTACTTGGGAAGAAGACATAATGCATTTCTACCTATATCAATGTGCCCTCGTTATGCTCGTAAAAAATGGGTGCATTCGATGGGCATCAAACTTTAAAAAACTCTATTTAAATGAGTTTCAATTAGTTTATTCCTACTTTAATTTATTTTTTAGATTTGATTTGATCCTTTATCAATTTGATTATGATATCTAAATTGGATAACAATATTGAAAAATCACACTTTATGGTTGCTTAAAATTACTTAGTGACAGTTTAAACCATAAAAAAACACTTCTTTAGTTAGTTGGATCACTCAAGTTGATTTAGACGGTAAAATCAAATTGAACTTATTTTAAAAATTATGGACTAAATTGAACAAAAATAAACAAATAAAGGACTAAAACAAATTTTAAAAATTAGAAGACTAAATTTAACTCGAAAAAAATAAAGGACAAAATCAAACATAAAAAATAAATTAAAAAACTGAATTAACCTTTAAATTAATTAATGGTGAAGAATTGTCTAGTTTGTACAACTACCAGATAGGAAGATCACATTCGAAGGAGACACAAAGTGCCTTTTGTGTCAATGGGTAACATCCCTATCACTTCCAGCTAGAGAAGTTTAAGACTTACCAAAAACCAATGGCAAAATTGAAAATTCTATTTCCTTCTAAACCACATTCTGCTCACTTTCATTCAACAGACTTTTCCCACAATATACCCTTTCCACATATTTAAACGCAGGCAACACATGGGATGTTCAAATTAGCTATAAAGAGTTGAAGTCATCCCCCTAACGAGGCCTCCAAAGTCACTGAATCAACGCAGCAGCGTGGAATAATATTCAGCATTTCTGCTACCTGGGAAAGAACAAATTAAATTACCTGCAGAACCAAGAAGAAAATACTGAAAACCAAAATTGCTAATTGCTTGCCTACAAGTGAAATAAAAGACACAAAAAGTTATAACAAGCCCATTAGATTAACGCAGACAGGTGCAATTTGCAAACATTAGTGACCAATACATATTTCTAATACCTCCTCTTCAGTGTACATACATCAGAACTTGAAAGTAGAATTAGCACAAAGAGGCATGTGATTGTCTTGCAATCAAGAAAAAAAGATCGACACTGATATATTTAAACTGCAGTATCATATCATGTACCCAACAAACCTGAAATATCTTATTGAAAGTGATATTCACTCAGAATACTGCATGCAACATACCCACCCCCCCCCCCCCCCCCCCCCCCCCCCCCCTTTCTCTTCTCTCGGACTCAATGGTCACGTTTGATCAGTTATACATAAATATAACTATGTAAAAGGGTGGCCAATGCACGAGGCTCCCACCATTTTGAGGTTTGGGAAGGGTCACCACCTTAACCTCATGAAACGAGAGGCAATCTGTGACTACTAAACTCAAGACCACTATGTCACAGGAAGAAACATTGTTTAATATCAAATAAATATTTTCTTAATGCCACACGCATTATGGAGCAATGTTGGATGTTGTATGAGAATATGTTGATTGATATATTTAGAAAATAAAGCAAAACTCACAATTGAAATAAATGTTTCATTTACCCAAGCATTGTATTCAGATGTCAATACAACATCATGAAAATGTTCTTCGATCAACAGAAACTTCAATGAGCTTCTCTTCATCTGGCTTAACTGTTAATGGCATATCTAAGAGCATATTTGGTGGGGCAAAATACATGTGTAGAGACATCATACAAATAATAATGCCCAAGAAAAGCTGCAAAGAGAAAAAATAAAATAAAAAATTAATACTGTTATGGCCTGAGAATGTATGAAAGGTTTTAAACAATCATGTCAACATTCAACCTCAACAAGAGCCTGAATGAAAAAATATAAGACATAAGTATTTACTTACAAAGAGTGACCAATAAGTAATAACTAATAACAGTCATGAAAAAAAAAAATCTACCATAGGTACAGTTAAAAAGAAATTGGCACATCACTAATCAGTTTAAATAAGAATGACTAAAAACAAGCATTCCACAAATTTAAGAACAGAGTCTACATTAGAGCTACAGCAAACCAGCTATGAGTATCATGTAAAATAACATACAACTAGAGGAATTGCTTAGGCTGGAAATTTACCTGCAGCGTAGGTTTGAAGTTGAAGAGAAATAGTGAAAGTATCATCGTCAGCAGCATTGCCATTGATGTGGAATAGACCTAACGAAAGCAGAAACAACTAACAATTAGGAGAGAAAAGGAACAGAATATAAATAAACAAATAACATATACTGTTAGGTGATACTTCTTTACTAATTTCAGTGTCACATAATTATTTCACTCATAAGAAAAAGATTATTATAAGGAGGTAATTTCAAAATCAAGTTCTACACCAAAATAGATTTAATATGATAACAAACACAAGAAAAGGATGCCGGCAGGAGGATCCAAGGATATACCTTTACAATATTATCCGCATGTTTCATTAACCATGAAACCAAAAGACCAGTAGACCCTAGATTCAATACCACCATCCAGGTAGTGATAGTGTATCCATTGAAAATACGTTGCCACCAGGGTCCATTTTCAAATCCACCTCTAAAATCATCTACAAGTAGTCGTGCCATATTGAAAAGTGTACCAAACCTGGAGAGAATTTCATTTAGTGTGTGGAATCCAGTATATGATTCAAAAACATTTGACCATGGTAATCAACTAATGATATTCATTAGCTATTTAGCCAGAGTGCCATAAAAACAATACTCAAGATCTACTGATTTTACAAAATCATTCATCTCTCTCTAAGAAAGAACAGTGCAGAATTAAATTCCTCTTAATTAAAAAAGAAAATTCAGAAAGATTAGCTAAAAAATGGTACTGCATGACAATCATGTGGAAATTCAAATGTATATTAAGTACCCCCAACACACACAAAACCACAAAAATGTCAAGTTGAAAGAGTTAGAAATTAGGAATCTACATTAGATGAACTACATGAATTCAACAGTAATACATGTTCTATTCCTTAGAAAGTGGAAACAAAGCACTCATTTCTTGATACGTAAAATAACCACATTCCTTTAATAGGCTAAGAGAGACGAAATGGAGAAAAAATTGCTTCGGAAATAAACAGTTTAAATGATTAAAAGACTGACACATGTGCCCATGCCTTTGAAGACATTTGATAAAATCAAGAAAAAATACCTACATGTACAACTGTATATTCTGCCAGTATAAGCTGTCATTGTTTTTCTTCATCAAGAACTCAGTATAAATTCCAGCTAAAGCTGAGAGACAAGCAGATAGAACTCCTAACATGTAGCCCTGAATTGGTGCTGAGAAAAGGGAGTCACAAGAAGACTCTCCACATCCCCTAACCTAAAACAATACATAGAAACAGTTCTGTTTAAATAACATTTTCATCATAGAGTTAATTTATCTAATATATAAACCAGTGACCACAAAAAAAAAAAAAAATACAGAACAAAGATGTATTTGGGCTTCAATTCCATACAATTTTACATGCTAACTCATTACATCTCTCAGGTCTTGTACTCGTGGTTATTTCAAGGGCATTTATCTGTTGCATTTGTGATTTCTGAACCACATTGTCTCACTTTTTTTTTTTTTATTTAGGAAGATTTCTTATACTCCCCTAAAAGGAACTTCCTCTCATTCCCAAAGGGACATTCAGTTTAATCGCCATCAGAAGTTACATATCTATATTACTAGAAGCTTTCTGATACCATGTATACATGTCAGCAGAGGAAGCCAAAAGCTGGTTGAATTTATTTGAAACCCTCTTAATCCAAGGATGTACTTCTCAAACTTAAATATTTGAAGCTATCAGGATCTTAACAGGCTACAACTATCACAGCAGAATAAATCATAAAAAAAAAAAAAAAAGATAATTTCAATTTTCAACACAGTTTAGCATGTTATGACTTAATATCATGTCACCAACACAGTTAAAATTCATTGAAATTTAGAAAAATAAATAAACACTGTTAGAAGGAGGAAAGGATAAGGTAGAAGCAGTGCAAGTAAGGCATCTTCCAAAAAGAAACAACAAAAGGGATCATTCAGCTGTATGAAAATGACCTTATAAGATTAGAGTGTGACGTAAGTAAATGACAAACAAAAATTATCCAGATCTATTGCATCCTAGCTACACAATCCTGAACAAACCTCAGAACTAGATATTCATCTTAGCTCTTATGAGAGAAAAAAAATTAAAGCCACAAAACCAAATTTCCGAGACTCCCGTAAGTTGTTGGCACCTGACTTGTGGTTGTCCCAACAGCCAACAGCACAATAGCCATCCACTGCAAGTTAGAAAGCCTCCTCCCTAAGAACAACCTTCAAAGAAACAAAGAAAAAGCTTTCAGATACCAATTCTAATTGAGGAAACAAAAACAAACATTGATCTGAATTGTGAAAAGTGAAGGCACCTAAATAGAATTCCAGTGGTGACAATCTTCAAATTGCCCATTATCTGATAAGTGGAAGTGTCCACATAAGTGAGTGTAGCAAACTGAACATTGTTGTGGATCAGATATATAACTGAGGGAATGGGGAACAGAGACACCGCTTTCCACTCCGTTGTCATCTTTGGCAAAGGTGACTTTTTGCATTCCCTCCACAGTAACAAACTTGACACCGCAAGCTGAAAAGGTGAAACCACCCACCACTGTTATTCACCATCAAAACTTGGTTTATAAAAATTGATGCACTAAGTGTTCGTTTTTTATTTACCTTGAAAATCTCGGCGTGAAATGGGACCGTGGCGTAATCATACTTGTACTCTCCGTTACTTTGCGAGAGGGTTGTTAGTATTCCCTGTGACGCCAAATCTAATTAGCGAAGTGTGTGTGAATGGAAGACGGAAATGGGTGAAATTAGGGTTTAAATGAGAGTGACCTGAGAACTGGTAAGGACGGTGAGGAGCGAAGCGACGAAGTACCACTGCATCTTCTTCTTCTCTTCTTCTTCCACTTCTGCAGATCCACACAGAGAGGCTCAAGAAACACGCGCTCAAACGCACCGTTTAGTACGAACTCCCATGTGCTATAAAAGGCTTTGGCGCGTGTCCCCGTTATTTAAGACCAAAAAATTATTAATCATATCATTACTTAACCCAAAAAAAAACATATTATTAGATTTATTTTTTTTGGCTAACAGTATGAAAAAACATTATTAAAAAATTAATCCGCCATATTGTAAATATTTTGTACTTGAATAAAACTATCTCTTGCAAAAATATCTATAGTTGAGATATAAAAAATATGTAAATATCCTTTACATAAAATACTTATAATCCTAAAATAAGTTACTTTAAAACTTAACTACTTTGAGTTAAATTCAGCAAAAAAAAAAAAGTACTTTGAGAAATAACTTAAATTTACTTTTAAAAAAATTATCAACGTTTACTTTAAAAAAATTTTATCAACGGTTACTTTCTTCACTTGCGGGTTAAATGTCTTACTATTCTTTTTTCTATCATAATAAATAAAAGAGTAAATTACACATGCACTTCATGTACTTTGCTCAAATTTTACTCAATACTCATTCTTTTTGTACATTATTTTTATTCCCTTCTATTAACGTCGTTGACTAACGTCAATTGAAATATGTGAGTAGACAAAATTGTCTTTACATTTTAATTGTAAAACTCAAATTATCCTCTCTCAATTAGTTTCAGAATTTAGGATTAACGTTTCATTTCTCTTCACCATTCGCGTCCTCTTGTTGGCAAGTTTTTCTTCAGCGTCCAGGGGGTGCGAGTTCCTCTTTCTCTCATGACGTTCACGTTTCATTCATCTTCACCGTTCGCGAGTTCTTCACCGTTCTTGTTCAAGTTCGCGAATTCTCTATTTTTCTTCTTTTCGTTCGCGAATTCTCCATTGTTCCTCTTTGTGATGTTCATGAGCGTCTCCGTTTATCTTCATTTCCGTCGTTCACGAGAGCTCTGTTTCTCTTCCTGTTCCACAATTTATGTTCACACTAAGAGTATGCTTATAAATTACCACTGGACCTTGTATATGGGTTACTTTTTAAGATTATTTATTTAATTTTGATTCTTTATTGATGTCTATTTCTGAATGGAATTTAAATGGGGGACTAGTTTGGGACCACTTATAATTTTTAAAATCATTTATTTATTATTGTTGATTAAAATAGTGTTGATGTTTGGGATCACATAAAACACAATAGATGAAATAGAAATCATTTGTTTATTATTATTGATTAAAATAGTATTGATGGTTGAGACCATAGAAAACACAATGGATGAACTGGAAATCATTTGTTTATTATTGTTGATTAAAATAATATTGATGTTTGGGACCACAGGAACACAATGGATGAACTGGAATACACGAAATACATGAATGTGTGAGCAAAAAAAAAAAACAAAAGTCTTAAAATATTTTTAGGTTGAGAGGAAGAAGATGGTGACCAGTGCCTAATTTCAATTAAATTATTAAATGTGTTTAGAAAGAAGAGGATCTAGATGTAATGTGAAATAAACAATTAAGATATTTTTTTAGATGCAAAAAAGGGGCGTATCGGATGAAACTTACTAGTGTAATTTACTTTAAATAAAATCAATCGTACGTTAAATATGGTGCGTTTTTATTTCTCGCCTAGTTAGTAAATTGTAAGTTAAAAAAACGGTTTGAAACAATTTAATCAGTTTAATTTGTAAAAATATAAAATAATAGAAAATGATAATTTTGGCGGAAAAGATAAAAAAAATTGCTTAATTTTGAAACTTGATTAACTAAAAATTAAAAGGGCCAAAATTGTATGTAATCTAAATTAAACAAATTAAAAGTATAAGTATCCTACATAATTATTATTATTATTATTTCTACCAAATATACGGATGAATCAAGCAAGATTTAAGGTAATGTAGTCATGAATTGAAGCTAAAGATTTGCCTGACTGTAATACGAAATGTCACTTAGCTTGTGTTTGACAGAAGAAGAAAAGAGAAAAATATAAATAAAAAAATAGGATGGATCTCACACTTTTTATACTTTATTTTAATTTAAATATTTTTCTTTTATTTTCATATTTCAACCAAACACACTATTAAAGAATGACTATATATTGAAAGAATGGAAATAAAATCCTCGTGGCTAAAGTGGCGGCAAGTCTCAATTTAATAGAGCAACATATGTTTCTAAACTGGTCACAGGCTAGGTTAGGATGTGATATATAATTACCATAGATTGTATGAACCAATCAAATGGAGAGGGAAAGAGTCAATTAATAACCTCACACTTTGAAATAGAAAGACAAAATTGGAAACATAGAATTGAGAATCAAATGTATCCAAACTTAAGCTCAACTCAAATTAGATCAATGGCTTTTGTAGACATCCTTAATTTATCCAAGAGACCTTTCGACTTCTCTCTTACAATTATTTCTGATCTATTTAAAGAGAATATGGCAGAAGCAGAGAAAGAAAGAGAGAATGAGATAGACATGAACATGATGGAAGAGCATGGAGGAGAAGAAAATAATGGTACATTGAGTCACTCACATCTACCAAATACATATCTAGCTGAGCTAAACATGTTTGTGTTGCTTTCGTTATTCTACTTTTCAAGCGATGAGTGCATAGAATATCATGAGGAGAGCCAAAAGAAGACAAAAGATGAGGTTGCTGTAACTAAAACATGCATAGCAAGATCACAAAGCAAGAGACGAGAGAAACATGAGCCTAAGCTTTGGAGGAAACCACTTTCATCAAGATTTCAAACTACCGTAGAAGACTCCAGGTAATTAATTAAGCTTATTCGACACATCATTTTCAAAATATGCACTATACAAATTTAGAACTTAATTAATTAAGAATATGTATTTTGGGAGATACTAATTGATTTTCTTTTGTTTGGGAGAAAGAAAGCTGAATTAAAATATGGTACAATTGAGTTTCTCTAAGATTAGTAAAAGATGAAGATTAATTTAGATTTTGGCGTATGAATTCGTTCAGCAGCTTGTTTTTGTGAATCCAAAAAAGGAACATAGCCTAAAAACTCGGCGATTCTATGTAACAAATATAATTATTGCACCTAGTAAGTAGTGTCATTGACATCAAAGATTAAGCATTGTTCCTGTGATCAGGCATGGAAGAAAAATGTGAAGCAAAATCTTGCTACTGCGGAGGATTACACAAATCAACATAGAGACTGTGGAAATATGATGAAGCAAGCTAAAGCGAAGCATTTGTTTTATGCAAATGGCAAGATTTTTGTTAACAAGTGTTTGTCAGCATTTAGGTACATCAATAGTACCATCTTAGAAGCTGTAGATCATTGAAGTAAGAATGATGGCAAAGCGCCATCGTCAAAAGGCTGACTCCATCACTTGACATCCATGATGCAATTAATGTATATAAGAAACATTTTTTGTTTGTGGGACATGAATTATAGAGAACTTGATTATTTGTCCATATTAAAATTAAGTAGGGATGTTTAAAAACAAAATCAATTTAAAACAGGAAAAGGTATTTAAGATTGAAAAAAACGGTACATTAAAAAAAATCATTAGATTGAATTGGTTTGTAAATTCAATTTTAAAATCCATCTTAGTTTGTTATATTCTGGAAAAATAATCCTTATTTGTAAATTTCATACAAAGAGTAATCAAACAAACTATTTGCATGTTTAATTCATCTTATTATAAAGAAATAAAAAAATTCTTACAGTTTTTAAGAAAGTTTTTGCAGAATATGAAATTATTTTCTTTCTAATAAACTCTCTCAAACATGGGATGAATACTAAATTAATTCAAATTGAATCAAAATTATGTATGTATGTGTATCAGTCGTGATAAATTCTAACTAAAACATATCATAAATGTCCCAGATTCGCAGTACATTGCATGTTGAATAAAAGTTATTAAACAAAATTCTGTCAGCATAAATTGCCAAATAAGTTGTTATCACACAGCTGTTTATCAGATTCAAATAAGAATTCGGAATAAGATAGAAATATGTTCGGATATTGACGGGTTTATTCAGATTGTATGCATATAATCCATTTGGACTCTGTACGTAGCCACATATATTTTCAATGAATAACCCAACTTTTAATCAAACAATTCAATAGCCACATTTTAGAACCAAACTAAATACTCATTATAACATCTGTTTACTATATATAAAGATAATGACTACAACTAGACGAGTCAATTTTTCATAATTTCTGTTTTCTATCCATTTTCCGACGTCATTTCATTGATTTTTCCTCGTTTTTTTAGTTATTATTATTATACTAGGAGAAATAGAGACAGCCCCTTTATATTTTTTTAAATAAAACATAAAATAAGAGAGAGGAAATTAATATAAAAAATGGAGTATACTGTTGAGAGGTAAAATTTCAGTTATGCCAAGCAATTGAAGAATATAAACGTCTAAAAGAAGAGTGAAGTAAAAAAAAAAAAAATGCTTTATTAATTAGTATTATCAATATCATAGATGACACTACACCTCCACTTGCAGGAATGTGCTGAAAAATATAATAAGGTAAATATAACACTAGACCTTCAGACTTATCCCTATTTGTTGGGTTAGAGTGGCTGAATAGAGTAACTTGCACACAATGCAAATACAATTTCTAGACGAGGATAGGGAGTGGTACTCAGTAATCAGTCAATGGATATACAACCAATAAAAATGCTTGCTTTCTTCACTCTGCAGAAATGCATGCAGATATGTCCTTGCATTGTTTTTCCACAACATTTATTGCCATAGAAGATGAATAAGAAGCTAAAAGCTAAATCATGTTCACAAGGAAAAACAAATGGGATGCAAGGGAATTAATTTATACACGCTAACTCAAGTGCTTCCTAACTCATTGAAGAGATGAAAAACAAGAAAGTAACCCTAATTTATCATCTCTGCATCCCGTTGCCTACAAGAAACAACAGGCAATCAAATATCACATGGATGCAAATCTTCAGTCTGATATCCTGATCTCCACTCCTAAAATGTCCTTCACCACCTCATATGTTACAAATGCAATTGCTATGGATGGGACCACCTGCAATGCAACAGATCAAGATTCAAGAGATATCAAAACTGCTCTAGTTAAAGGAAGATCAATGCCATTCAAAAATAATTTTGGTAAATATTAAAAAGAATCATAATTACAATTGCTAAAGTAAATGGGAATTGAGATCATTTCTAAACACCAACCATCAGTGGAGGCATTAAACAAATGGAACTATGTAACTAGAACATTTTCAGTTGATTGCTTTACATGGAGGCTGCTATGCAAAGTGCACTGATTTCATGGTTCCAGACAACAACTAATAAAAATTCCAACATGAAACCAAATTTTTTATGACCAGTGCATAAAATTAGGGATTCTTAAACAATGCCATGACTTATGACTCATAAGATTGTTTAAACACCACATAAAATTGAGACAACGCCAGACAAGGGTAATAATAATAAAGGCCAAAGATATAGCATGTGTTTATTGGTGGTTGATCATGCATTTCATTAAGCTGATCTGAAGCAGAGCGAGAGTAGTAAATAATTTACGGTCAAAATATCAAATGTTTGACCAAGACCACAGACTTGAGTCATGCAATAACCCCTTGAAAAGCATACTTTGTTCTAATCAGGTAGAAGCTTTTTAAGTTCACAGCTTTAATCAGAGAAGCAACAACAGAGTATGATGGAGGGATCGCACGCAGGAATCATCCAGGTGACATAATGCACGCACAAACACTTTTTAGGTCCTTCATAGATATAGTAAATTAATAATATCTTCTTCAAAAGAAGGAACGAAAACCTTACTTTCTGAATAGATGCACATGTTTATGCAGATATGCTTTACCCACATTTTTTTCATAACAGAACATAATTCATGAATCATGAGCATTAGATGAAAACTGACCTTTACAGAATTTGGCACCAGACCCTTGTATAATGCGCCAAATCCCTCATACCGAACAGTTTTCCTAAAAGCATCAACCATTCCAGTGTATTCAAGAGGTACCTTCCCTCTTCCATCACCAGCTATAACAGAAGCAGCATGGTTCCAACCCACCATCTGCATTCTTCGACGAATGACATCAAGAGGGTAAGCAACAGTTTGTCCAATAGTTCCAGCTGCAGCACCACAAGCCAGGCGAGTTGTCACACTCAACTCAGAATCTTGAACTAGACCTAATGGATTAGATTTAATTAACCAATCTTTCAAAGACTCATACACAGCAAAGTTGAGACCCACATAAGGAATCTGAAAAACAGCAAAAAAATAGAGTAAGAGTATATTTAAGTCAATAAGTCTGATGACAGCACCCAAAAAGAGAGCTTCCGTTCAAAATTAAAGTGAACTTTAGTCAGTTTAATATGATTACAAAGCACAAAGAATATATAAGAGTCACTGTTCACATCTCTATAAACTTTTAGGAGTTGGGAGAGAGGGAAGAGTTAGTAAATTAGTACCGCTGGGACATTAGCCAATAGTTACTTAGAGGGAGGGAGTTAGTGATATAATTAAATAGGAGTGAGGAAGGGCTATGGTATTCCTTTTGTCCGACAATATTTGTAATTTGAGCTTTTACTCTTTGTGAAAAGAGAGATCCTTTGTGAAGGTGGATCCCTTAGAGGAGAGATTTCTCTCCTTTGTTCTGTTCATTTTTATTCTACCAATAAAATCTTTATTTTCTTTTGCTGCAATTCTTTTCTTGGTCTGTAACAAAACTTGAGCAGTTTACTGAAGCATAACTGAGATTTTACTGTCTTCTGTTTCTGTACCTAGCTATTTACCGCCTTCTTTTTTCAACCTCCTCATATCTATTATTCGATTCATCTATCATCAACCCCTAATTAGCTTGGGTTAAAAGTGTTGTTGATGTTGAGAAAATGTCAATAAAACTGCACATGTCAGTTTTAGGTGCAGCCTTTCAATCAATCCTACAGCCTCATGTTGATCTTATGTTTGGCACAACTTACTGAATAGATGCTATATTGCTATCTATCTACAGATAATAATCAGGAAAAACTCACTAAGAATTTAGTCACACATCCTTACCAATATACCCCACATCTATAAGCAGCCCTAGAAAGCAATCCTATTAAATTGTCCCCTAAGGAGGGTAGACATTGTCTAGCACTCGACAAATTTGAAATCTTAGAGCTCTATAGGTTCACCCCCTCCCCCAACTGCAGCCTACAGGTCCTACATTGTTACTATCAAATGCAATATGAATTTCCCATAAAGCCAATAGTGAAAGCATACTGTTATAATTTTTTATAACAGTGTTTATGATTATGACCATAATCATCAACCTCTAAAAAGAATTTCTAGAAATGTTACTCACAACTCCAATGACTGAAGGAAGCCAGCCCTTATATAAAGCACGTGGACCTTCTTCCCTCAGTACAGTTGACAGAGCATGAAACATTCCTCTGTACTGGTAAGGGGACTTCTCTGTCTGCAAATACAAGGAAAAGCCAACTTACTGTTATATTAAGACCCCAAAAAAATTGTGAGACTTACAGATTTTCTTTCCACTTAAATTTGTAGCTATAAGAAGTATCACAATTTATGCATTTGCAGCTACCTTTCTGACCAAAAGAAAGTAAAGCGGGGATGAAGGATTTGGCGGGAAAAAAAAAAGAGTACCTGTACAGTTATTCTGCCTCGAACCATGTCCATTGGATAAGTTGCAGACATGGCAATTATTCCCGCACATGCTCCAGCCCCAAGACGTAAAAGAGGAGTCAGCTGAGCATCCTCTGATGAAAAGTACAAGGGAAAAAAACATTTAGATAAAGGGATTTATCATTGAAATTTTTTATTTAGACCTAATTGGGATTTTTAATATTTTAAGATATATTTTTCAAAAAGAAAATATTGAACCACAGAATGAATACTAAATTTATACCTCAACTATGAACACTTTAAAAAGGAGGATGAAGTGGTTCAGAATTAATACACATATTATGATTTTATTGGAGAACAGCACCCAAGGAAATGTAAGTTTGTCCTTTCAAGGAAGTGATTTCCCCCCAAAATTATGCAAAACCCAAAACAAGCTACTGAACCAGCACTCCTCCTCCCTCAACAACCATACACACACACCAGAAGAGAAAAATAATAAACATGGACATACCGTTTCCAGTTTGCTTTTGATACAGATGTAGTATACCTCTGCCAGAAAAGGAACATTCAGTAAAAAGAGGAGAAAGAGTTATATATGTAATACATGGATATAAAAATTGAAACTACTTTGCCAAAGGAGTGACCATGCTTAAAGAAAATTGTTTTGAAAAAAAAAATTAAAAAAGGATTGCAGAATCCCATCATTACAAATTTATCATCATAAAAGTGCAGTACATCAGTGTATATCTAAAGGAAAGCTTACTTGGAAGCTTGCTCATAACTGAAGAACTTCACAGCAGAATTTGGGACAATTCGAGCACAATTAGTACCATTCCCTTTGAACAGCCCACGAAAACCTTCAGTTCTCCATATATATTTTAGACCTTGAATTGTTCCATTGTATTTAATGCTGTGTGGATTCTGAACCTGTAAATGGCAGAGGCACATCACATCACACGTATGATATTGATAATCCAAGCACAAAAGAAGCAACAAAAAAGATAGCTTGTCAGATAAATGATAGCTAAATGTGGATTTAGATAAATCTTCAACCATTCCAGTGGACTAACCTGGAGCAAAATCTTCAACCGTTCCAGTGGAGCAACTGCAGTTCGTGATCTGCATATATACATAAAAGGTTCAAATCAATTAAAACTTGACATAATGCAAAAAGGGATGTTGAAATTATCAGTAAGAAATAGTTTCCAGGAAAATTGGATTAGGTTGGCATGAGCATATAACTGTAGCAATGAAGTCCAAATTAAGCCGATTCTCTTATTGGACAGTAACACAATGCTAGTAAGGCATGCATACATAAATTAATAAAACAAAATTGGTGAGTTTTAAAGGCATAAAGGAAGACACTAAATCCATTCCACCAATGGAAACAGATTTCAATAATTTCGCTCCCAAATGAAGCTTCTTCCAGAACCCCGAAATTGGCGTGGTTTTAACAATTGATCTAATCCAAGTATAGGGAGATTAACAGAAACCTACTTTTGCAACTTCCCAAGTGAACAGTCGCACGTATGTTTAGTAGATCATATTCCATTAAGAGAGATTTGGCGAAACAGAATAACTAGTGCTTCATTGCTCCCAGACAATGAAACATTAAAATTTAATTATTAACATTAGCATCGAAATTTCCGGAAAAAACTAAGATTGAAAAGAAAAGAAAACGAAGCAATTGAGAAGTGGAACGGACACTCCTCCGGCGACTCCACCAGCGACGAGGGACTTGCAGATGGTGGTAAAAGCATAGGAGGGAGCCGTGACACCTTCTCTGGCGAGCTTGGCTTCCTCAGCCAGATTCACGACCTTCGTCTCTGAAGCCATGGAAACCCTAAACTTGTTTTTTTTGAGGTGCGGGGGGGGGGGGGGGGGAGAAAACAGCGGTGAGAAGTTGAGATCTCGGGTTGCCGGCGAATTTACGGCGAAGAAATGATCATATTTTTGGATGAGCGAGTGTTAGGCAGAGAATGCGATTGCTGAGAGAGACTGAGAGAGGCCACAGACACAACAATAAACCTCGGCACAGTAACGGCGTTCGTTTCTGTTAGGCCATTCATATATATATATTGTCTGCGTACGTGGACACAGTCCATCCCCGCGTAACATCACTCCCAATTAAAATTAAATCTATTTTCTCTCTTTTTGGTTGGTACATACATCACCAAATTTTTTTAGGCAATAGAAGTGCCCTTGGGCTATTATTTAAGGTCCCTAAGGCTATTAAGAATCAAAATCAATTTTTATTTTTCAGTTTTGAGTTTCGATTTTTTTTAAATTTTTAAAAAGATATTATAAATTGAATTTAAATAAAATGAGTTAATTATTTTTATCATATCTTGTTTTATTATTAAATAATGATAATGACAAAGACAACGAGATGAAAGTGGTGGTGGTGATGATAGTGAAATAATGACGATAATGATAGCGATGGTTGTGGTGAAATGACGATGGTGAATCAGGTTTGTTATTAAACTGGTGACCCACTAACTCGAACGGGAATTACACTGTCTAAGGAAGGAAATGACCTGTGTCATGCAGGTCGACTAAAGTTGGGTATAAAGTTTTAATTTTTTTAAATAAAGACTCTGTCGTGTGAGTCAATTAGTGACACACTAGTTTGATCGTTAACCCAATGTCCTAATGTCTTGATCAAGTCAATCACCGGTTTAATTTTTAAAATTATAGTTGGCAGAAGGCAACGACGGGGACAACAATGGCAGCAAAATGGTGGCGATAGTAGCGATGAAATGATGATGATGGCGATGACAACGATGGTGGGGTGAAATAATGATAGCAACGTCAACAACGACGATAGAGGCATTGACAATGGTGGTGGTGGTGTGAAGGCGACAAAGACGAGGTGTGGTAATGATGGTTAGAATGTGTTTTTTAAAACTAAAAATTAAAAATATAAAAAAATATTGGTTTTGACAATGAATATAAAATATTTAAAAACCAATTTAGCTCCATTTTTGTTGAACATATGTTATTTTGAAAATTACATTTAAAAATTGAAAATAAAAAACTAACAACCACCTAAACAAAGGCTTAAAGAACTAAAAGGGTTAGCACTTGGGTCTCTTAAACAAGTTCTGGGGTTTAATCTTCAACTTGGACATGGAGTACCAATTGAAGGTACCACTTATTCCAAAAAATGGGGCGACCATGTGAGATGAGGGGATTACACCTCACAGTTATACTAAAAAAAGGATAAATTCTTTTATTGAGATATGTAAAATTGTATTTTACATGACTTTTTTATGCTCTCTTATTATTAGCATAATAAATATTTACTTATTTTTATTTTTTAATCAATATCCTAAAAACATCATGTTAATACACACTTTTTTATGTTTTGGGAGTACTACACTAACAAATAACATAGTCTTATTCGTATAAATATATTTTTTTATTGTTTAAAAACAATTAAAATTAAAAATTAGCTATAAAATTTATTAAATAAAAGAATGTCTAGAGAAAAGGAGCATTGTTACATTACTAGAAAGCCTAACAGTGTTTATAAATTCAATAAGAAACATCATACTATTTAATGAAAAAATAATAAGCGCCTTGTATTTAGATTAGGGTAACCTTTTATTTGATCATTGAACAGGTTAATTTAATGACGACTAGATATACACAATCTTCAACCTCAAATATGTTGACATAAAAAGGCTAAAAATGAATCAAAGTGAATGAAATGGATATTCCATGGGATTGAACTAGACATAATGACAATAGAGGTTACAAGAATAAACGTTGAAAAACAAAATTATTTAGCATACAAAGTAACAATAATGAATAATATGTTAATTGAAAGTTATTAAGTTAATATACTGATTTAGTTTTTTTTTCTAAAGTATATTTTTATATTATAAACTATAACATATAATTTGGAGAGTTAAATTATTATTATTTTCTTTAGTATATTCAATAGAAATATCGTCTCCATTTTCTTCTTTTGGACGTGCACTCCACTGTTTTCTTAATTGTTTATTTCTTTCAATTTATTATATTTTATCCTTTTTTTCGAATTTCAATAACTTTTAGAAAAAAACATCAACGATTAAAAATAGTTTTATGTCAAATTTTAAAAAGTCCATTGTAAATCTAAAATATAATTTACATTTTTCAAAATGTTTATTTATTATGAATTTTAATTGTAATTTGGAGAAAACTCAAAAATTCCAATTAGTGTAATTAAAAATTAAAAGACCAAAATAGATAATTACAATATTTGAGTAATTAGAAATGCAATTAAGTTTTAAATTTAATTTGTATACACTATTTATATAATTTTTTAATGATATATTTAATGACATTTATTTTTTTATCATATTTTTTTATCAATAATATGATGTGACAATATGGTAAATTTTTATTGAATACTCCTGTAAACATATTATTTAATGCACACAAACATGTATAAAACTATTTTATATACCATGCATATATCTTAAACTTTTTTTCTTCATTTACTTACTTTTTTATTTATTGCAAACATTGATTATACTTTAAAATAAAAATAGAGAGTAAATTACACTTTTCTCCTTATATATATACAATCATGCGAGTATTAAAGAAGAAACTGTAATACGAATATAAACAAGGAGCAAATGATAAACATTAACAAGTCAATATCAGAAACCAAGCCCGACGTCCCCGTTTTGGGCTTTTAAAAACAAGGCACACACTTGGGATTGCTATTTGCCCTTACAGCATTTGCTACTGGCCCCAATTAAAATAAAATTCTTTGAGAAAATACTTTATTACCTTTCAATTCAAACCCATAATCCCCTTAACCTTCTCCACTCCCCCAAACCTTCTTCTCACTCCCACAACACAATCATGTTTCTATTGTGTGTTTCTTTTAAACTTGGAAAAATTGCACAACGAAAACTTAAGTCCGTTGTGATTTGTTATAGAAACACAATGGAATCATATTATTCGTTATTTTTTCCGCTTAAAAAAATTATCACAATGGAAATATCAATGGAAACATGATTCCATTGTGTATTTGTACCAAAATCACAATGAAATCGTGTTTCCATTGTAGGAGTTTTCTAGGTTTTAAATAACACAGGGTGAAAATACGACTTCGTTGTGCATATGAAGAAATATCACAACATAATTGTATTTTATGGTGTGATTGTTCAAAATTGCTATCCTTCAGACTTCTTAGTGCTCGATGCCACCCTTGTCCTCTAGCAAAACCGTCGCACACACCCCACCCGACCAAATTCACGTGCAACCCCCTCATCGCTCCATGTCATGCCACCCTTGTCTTCTAGCAAAATCGTCATATACACCCAATGCACTCGACCAAATTCATGTGCGTCCCCATCACCGCGCCACACCACCCTTATCCTCCATCAAAATCGTCATTAGCATCGCACCATCTTCACCCCAAATTTGAATCCAGTGACTCAAACATCAATTGCATGCAACACCACCACAGTCCTGACATTGTCACACACCGTTCCTAACTCCAAATCAATGAGTGTGCCCCCTTGGCCCATCCACCACCGCTGCAACACCATCCCTACACATCCGTTCGTGTCGTCACACGTCCTCATCACCATTGTATCCAAACAACACAACAAAAATATCAGTTGGACATGCACAATAGAATCATACTTCTATTGCATTATTTTTTTCACACCCCAACATTTCAACGGAAATATGTTTTTGCTATACAATGTACAATGTACAATGGAATCATACTTCCATGAAAAAATATATTTTTGAAAAATTAAAAAAAGTCACCCAACAATATATGGGCCAATAGCAATAGTGAAAAGACCAATAGCATTACCCCATACATTTTTGGACTCAGTTACATTGCATCCAGATCCAAGTCCGAGAATTGCGATACTTACCTCACTTTGGACATTCACTTCCCCTTCCCCACGAGATTTAAACAAAAATTTATTTCCAAAATACCTTTTTAATAAAAACATGTTTCCGTTTTATTATATTTTTAAGAAATAAAATTATAATTAATTGTAGATATAAGTTATTTTTTTTGTCATTAACAGTACATGTTGTCTTTTTTAATTATCCTTCAATTAATTATGGTACAAATTATCTTAACAACTCACATTATTTTTTAAGCACCAAAAACACATTATTTTTTAATAGTATAAATGATTGTGATATAAATTATATTTTAAATTTAAATATGAATTAATTATGATACAAATTTGTATCATAATTAATTTATTTAAGATTAATAAAGGTGTTTCATCTAATAATTAATTTTATAAAAGTAACTTTTATCTAATTAATTAAGTTTTAATTTTAAAAAAATTATATGATACTCACTATTATTAAAAAAAAGTACTGCTACATTATACCTCAATTAATTGAATTTTAATTTTAAAAATAGTTTATAGTACAATTAATTTGATTATTTTAAAATAAAATGAGACTAATATCTTTTAGAATAAGTTTTTCAGAATTATCTTTTTAAGCTCTTCAGGCAAAAAATGATTAAAAAAATATATATAAAATAAGTTAATCCAAATATGCGCTAAATTGTGATTCAAGAAAGTCACAATTAAATTTTATACAAGTCAAACATACACTAAATTTTTTTATCTCTCTAATTAAACCAAACCAAACTGAAAGATACTGATTTATTTATTTACTGAGGAATCTCAACTGAAAGACTTAATTGAGAACTCTCAAGCAATGAAAAATATGCTCCGACAGAGTTAGGTTATTCACAGACCTAAAAACCTATTAAAAAAATGACGAAAAAGAAAAATAGGAGTTAGGCTATTTATTTATTGGGTGAGGTTTTTCTTTGGCTCCTTTTCATATTTTATTACTTTAATATAGTCGTCAAACTTGTGTTAGAGTGGCAATTATAAATTTGTATTAGGTCCACCGTCCAAGTTCAATATTACTTAGAAAACTATAATTTGTATCCATATGATGAATGAGTTTATAAAATACATAATATTTTATTTGCTATGTTATTAATAATTTATTTTTATTATTCTTAATATTGTATGTTTAATTAATGAAGCATTTGAAATTTAGTATTGTTTTAAAATACACAAATATTAGATAATTATCATTTACTATATAAATCAACTTAGGTGAGATTATTTCAGTTTAATAAAAGATATTGAATTTGATTATAATAGATTATATATATATATATATATATATGAAGTATTATAAGTCAGATAAAATCAAAGCAAGAATTTTTCGTAGTTTCAACGTCATACTAGCAAGATAAAAAATTAAGAGTTTACGGAAAAATTTTATTTTTCTTTTCTATTTTTAATTTATAATATTAAATTATTTTTAAAAGAAAGACAATATTATAAGAGATGTATTAACAGTCGAGAGTGAAGAATAAAATTTATAATATAAGAATAAATTATCTCTTTCATAGTTTTTACCTTTTCAAATTATTAAATACTTCAAAAAATATTTAAATTTATCTGAAAATATTTTTTAGGAATCTAAATCATTAAAATAATACTCGTATACTTCCACTAAAACTACAGCAAAAGAAAATTTTAGTTCTGAGTTCAGATAACCTGTCTATATTTTGGATTGTTGTGTCCGGGAGATGAATTCAGACAAACTAGACTTTAATTGTAAGATATGACACAAACAAATATTTAACAATTAATTTTTACTTTTACTGAATTAAAGCTAGTAAATAAAGATGCAGTGCAAATCATAAGTAGATTCACGGCCTCTAATTGGTTAGACGTCTTATTCTTCTCTTCTTTAATTGATGGTAACTTCACATAATTATTGTAACTCTCTAAATTAAACAAAGGTGGATGGTAGTTGAGCGAAGTTGCATGTAAAGGGAGCTATTCAGTTACATAAGAGGATCTTTTTGAACTCTATAAAAATGAAATTCACTTTTACTTTAACTCTCATCAAAGGAAATTTCAAGTTCGTCAAAAGATTTTCTAATGAAACCGCTTAATTATAGTCAAATGGCACTGTATTAATTCATAAGCGTAATTAATCTAGTAATCTTTCAGAATTCAGAATACTTTGGTGCGCACTCGACTTTTCGTAAAAAAACATTCGCGCGTAGTTTGAATCTTAAAAAGAAAAAAACTATGCTACTAGGCAAAAAAATATAAAGAAAATAAGAATTTGAATAATCACGCTTTTCTAAAGTTTTAAAATTGTTTTTTTAGATATTTATTAATTTCAGAAACAAATTTAATTAACTATTATAATTTTAAAAACTGAATTATTCATTCACTTATTTTCTGATGTTATTTATTACGATTATGGAACACTTATTTTGAAAGATGAAAGCTATTTTTCTATTACTATGAAACATCTATTATGAAATCTATTTTTTAATGTTATGGAACACCTATTATGAAAGATATTTTTTACTATTATGAAACACTTATTTTGGAATCTATTTTTTAGTGTTATAGAATACTTGTTTTGAAAAGGTATAATATAAAAATGATAATTTGAAGTTTTTAAAAATTCGAAAAGTGCATGATTCAATATAGGAGGTGTAGGGTTCAAATCCTATTTTTTTAAAACACTAGGAAAATTACTGTGTTACTTTGTCACAATCTTTTCTTCTTTTAAAAAAAATAATTAACATTAATATCAACATCATCTTTAACTCAAGTTATTTGGAGTTGGTGGTAGATGAACCCAATAATAAATTGAAGATGAGACAAAAAAAGACAAAGGAAAATGAAAAAAAAAGAAGTAAAAATAAGACAAAAGAGAGAAAAAATAAGCTAAAATAAAATAGAGGTGAAAGGAAGGAAGGAGAAAAGAAGAGAAAAATGACTAAAACAAAAGAACGACTCGAACATAAAACTACTATTGAGTTTAACCCTCCACCAAGCTTATAACTTTTCTTCACTCTGTCTTAAGACATACCGTCCATCAGTCTATATCACACTCCATTAAGTCTTGTTTAACTACCTTTCTCCAGGTAAGTTTTGGTCGACCTCTACCTTTTTTTGTGTCAAGCTTTTGGTAACAAACTCTTGTTCTTACGGGAGCATTCAGTGGTCGTCTCATAACGTGTCCAAATCATCTCATTCTATGCTCTCTCATATTTTCACATACCGGTAACACTGATACCTTTTGTCGAATATCCTCATTTCTTATCTTACCCATCTTCGTATATCCACACATCCATCTTAACATCCTCATTTTTGCTACCCTTATTTTATGCTCATATTGTCTATGTGCTGACCAACATTCCACTCCATATAGCATTATCGGTCTTACAACTGTTCTATAGAATTTTCCTTTTAGTTTAAGGAAAATTTTGTGGTCACATAAAAACTCCGATGCACTCTGCCATTTCATCTATCCTGCTCTAATTCTATGATTTACATTGATCCCAAGTATCTAAAAACATCTTTCTTGGATAACTCTTGACCAAGTAGATGCACTGCGTCTTGATCATCATCTCTTACCCGCGAAAACTAGCACGTCATTTCTTGTTCTTACTTATCATGAATCCTTTAGACTCCAAAATGTTTCTTCACAATTCTAATTTTCTATTAACACTATCTTTGGTCTTATCAATAAGCACGATATCATCTGCTAAATGCATACACCACGACACTTCCTCCTGAATATCTTTTGTTAGTTCATCTATCACTAAGACAAAGAGATAAGGACTAAGAGCTGAACATTGGTGAATCCCTACCGTGATAGGAAAATACCTTGATGTTTCATTACAAGCTTACACACATGTGGTAGCCCCATCATACATATCCTTGATTACATTAACATACTTTAATGCTACATTTTTCTTCTCAAGAGTTCATCATAAGACTTCTCTTGGGACTGTATCATATGCTTTCTCAAAATCTATGAACACCATATGTAAGTTTTTCTTCTTTTCCCTATACCTTTCCATTAATTGTCTCATCAAGAAGATAACTTCCATGATACATCTTCCTGGCATAATTTCAAATTGATTTACAAAAATCTTGGTCTCCCTTCTTAGAAGATGTTGGATAACTTTCTATCTTTCTTCCTTCATTATGGAAAAAAATGAAATAAAATATTATTATTTATTATTTTCTCAAGCATAGACAATACTTAAAATTATTTTTTATAGTTTATAACAAACATGAAAACATTATATTCTCGAAAATAAAATTTTAAACTTTAAACAAATCCACTTTATAATTGTAAATAAAAATAAACGTAATATATATATATATATATATATATATTCACTCTCTATATCTATTGTAATATTAGAATATTATTATACTTTCAATATTACATTAAAAATTATTAAATCTAATGTTTCCAATCCTACTATTCTATTTAATATATATAAAATAATGAGAATTAATTTATCTAACATACAAAAGTTCACATAAGTTCATATAACATGTATAATTTTATTTTCAATTATTTACAGCAAATAATATTTAATTCACTTCAATTAACTATATAAAAAAAAACGCAATAATTAACCAAAAAAATGTTTAGATTAAATTGTTAACATGCCGTTTTTTAATAGCTATAAAGTTGTACTGATATGCATTTAATAGTAATATGCATTTTAATTTTATTAGTTTAAAATATATTTTATAAAATATTTCTTTATAAATAATAATCTTAAAATATAACTTTCATATTTATGTTAGGTATTAATTTTTTTTATAATAATTCCTTTTTATTTAGTGAAATAT
>PYAF01000412.1:589124-660556 GCA_007407185.1 Glycine tomentella
AATTGTTAACATGCCGTTTTTTAATAGCTATAAAGTTGTACTGATATGCATTTAATAGTAATATGCATTTTAATTTTATTAGTTTAAAATATATTTTATAAAATATTTCTTTATAAATAATAATCTTAAAATATAACTTTCATATTTATGTTAGGTATTAATTTTTTTTATAATAATTCCTTTTTATTTAGTGAAATATATGATATTTAATTAATATACTGTTTAGTTATAATTGTTTTAGACGATGTGTAGTCAATTTTATTTTGTGTTTGCGGAGCATACATACATGACTTCCAATGTTAAAGCAAAACGAATGCCTAATCCACTATATCTCTCTGAATAAATTGAAGTTTAGTTTATTATTTGTTGCGTAAAAATTTCTAACGTTTAGGCTTTCCATTGGACACATGCAGCAATTTTGGTCGGCACACTCAGAATCATGAGTCATGAGTGAGCTGTGAGCAAGCAAGAACCATTGGAAGTGCTTTTTCTATCTTTCTTTCCGGACTGACAAGAGTGATCACAGGGTCCTAAAGTTCGAAATGTTTTACATGTGAGGAAATATATAACGTACACCTTTTTATTCAGTCCCTTACCAATTCATACTCTTAAGCAAAATTTATAAAATGATGAAGCATTAATCCAGGCACTAAGGAGAAGCACTGTGCATATTTTGGGATTGGATTTGGATATGCTTTGGGTTCGGCTGCTTCATGCTGGCTTTTCGTCCACTAGCACTTTACGGCTTGGTGGGTGCCCTTTTTAGTTTTTATGGACGGAAATCCCCTCTCCTTGTTTCTTTCTATTCTTGTTCACCTAATAAACATAAATAACACTCAAGCAATAAAAAATGTTATGTCTTAAAAGGAAAAAAAATATATAAGTGGTTAGCCTCATCCAAGAACAAAACTATCAATACCACTATCTTGAATTTTGCAAATAACATATAAATAAAAATATATATATTTTTTAAAAAATCTGACAATTAAAATGGAAGAGAGGAAATTCTAAACTAGATATAACAAATGTGGAGTAAATACACACCGTGTCCAATGCCACCTCAACTTGATAATTACGAGTTACAATATAGATTACTCCACCTTTGCTCGAAGCTCAATTTGTCTTGTTTTGAGTTAAGAACTTTTGAAAGACCTCACTGTTTTAATACATAACTATATCATGCATCTCATGCATTCTCCTATATCCATGTAGGCTTCATCCCCTTCTTCATCGCTTTGTAAGTATATTTGTAAGACATTTTAAGCAATGTTGCTTAAACATGTTATGGATATTGTCATGATGACAATGATCCCATGAAACATCCTACGCACAGATTAAGAAATAGTCAACACATAAGTGTAATTACTTAGCTGTCAAATAACCGTAATTAGATACATATAACTTACCTCGAATTTACTTCACTAATCCTTCCCAACCTCTTTAGAGGTCTCACTTCTACAATGGTAAAAACCTCAAAAAATTTCATGTTGGCATTGTTGTGAATCTCGGTCCGATCATTGACCCGGTCAAGGTAGTAGATCAGTGGTCCAATTGGTGGGTCAGTAATTGATTTGGTTTGATCTGATATATATATTAAAAATTCAAAATTGTATATGTATATATTATATATAAGTATATAACTAACATTATTTGAGCAAGAAAAATCCATCCATATTCCAAAATCTAAATTAAAAAAAAATCAACTTTTTTCAAAAAAATTGGCCGGATCGAACTGGTCCAACCGAGATCCAATGACCGACTTAGATAGATTTAACTGGGTCAATTCGTGTCAACTGCGTAACCTGTCCAAAAATTAGGTCACCAAATCCCAATTTAACTGGTCTGAATCGAGTTTAATAACACTACGTGATGATACTTTCAAGTTTCAATCACACCAACAGTCGAACTCCGAAGTCCACATGAAAAAAATCTAGATTCATTTTCACCTTCAAATTAAATGTATAAATAAAATTGAGTGCTTGGTATATACATAAAGAAATAATGTAACTTACTAGCAATTAATAGGATGTTTAATGACCTTTCAGTCAATGTCCTTTTAGATATGCCTCTGATCCTGATAAGTAAGGTTGTGTTCTTTCTGCCTCTCCTCTTACTTCATTTCCTAGTGCATGCCTCCTTCTACTAACAAAGGTATTATTGTTCAACATCTTGGTGACGTGACGTAAAGAGGAACCCACCTCAAACTGTTGAGAGGGCACGTGAAACTATTTTAAGTACAATTGTAGTAATGGTTGTGATGGCAATAACTTGATGGGTGTTAGGATAAGCTAAGAAAGTGGTGCCTAATAGGAAGCTGGTGGTGTAGAAAGTTCTTTGGCAATGGCCTAGAGGTGGTGGTGTAGACTATATTGATAGTGGATGTACATTAATTGGACAAGTTTTTAATGGGAATGTGATGGTGTAATATGTCTCTTATGTCGTAGATAGTTGGTTAGTGCAACAAGATCACCATATCATTAAATCCTTCCTGATCGACCCCTAGTCACAAGCATCTTTCTTCTATCTTGACAACCTCGTCTTAACATATATATTGCAAAATATAACATATAAACACATGCATAACCTAAGGTAATCACACATACAGTAAATAGTTAATTATAAATTTAAAATTTTCAATATCATTGTATTCTAAACTTACAACCAAAGATAATCCTTGTCAAAGTCCTTTTACTCTTCATTATATTTTGTTGAAACAGATAATCTTCTACTTTATTATCATTTGTCACTATTAAGATCAAACATACATTCACACTCATTTACTGTTTCATCAAGTAAGCCATTCACTAGTTCAATTCTGGTGATTGGTAGAATGAGTGAAATCTCATTAGCCTCATAAGGCGTTTCCTCCTCTAGTACTCTATATTGTTGACTTAGACATAACTCTTTGGCTTTATGGTGATTGCCACAATCGAACCACACACATGTCTTTGCACATTTATAAATAGGAAATTTTTTGATAGACTCCTCATATGATGTCCAACAATTAGAGAGAGAGAAAAAAAGAAAAAAATATAAATATAATAAGATTTTGTATGTGATAAAAAAAATAGATAAAATAAAAAATATTGATGAGATACTTAAAATAAAAAATAATTTACATATTATTATTCTTCTAAATAAGGATTTTAATATATTTATATTTTCTTGGTGTAAGGAATATATGTATCTTTACTACTGATCTTAATATGAACAATAGTATACAATGGATGAACTATAGTAACTTTGTTCTTTGTGGAATTAAACGATTCACTGTAAAACACAACTATCTTATTACACAAATCATGGTATAACAATTCAAATACGTTGGATGATGTTATAAAAATAATTTACTCCTTCAATAAATCGAAACACATTTTTCAATAAATATAAAAAAAAATACTCTATAAAAAGAAGAGGGTAAAAAAGCAATTGAGTCATGAATGAAGGAATTAAACAAAAAGGAACATTAGGAGCACCAATGACCAGGCACTGGATCTTTGTGGTGTGGGGCCCACGTGCGACGTGACATTTATGGTGCCGGCGATCAATCCAACTCAAGCGGGAGACTCGTTCGTAATTCTCACAAGAAAGCCGGGCTATCTTGGGCATTCCGACTAGTTTCACTTGAACTGCATTGCATTGTCCCATTTAATCGGGGGTAAAATCGTCAATCTAACAGCGCATTTATTTTTGGACTATGGAGTAATAACGACGCCTATATATTAATTGTATCCCCGATAAGAATCTTCATTGTTTCTGCACCAAAGTGCCAAGTCACACGCACAAACATTTTCTTTTCTAATTTTTACCTACTTCCCCTCCTTTTCGTTCTCTCTCACTCTCCAACTTGCATCCAAGTAACAACAATAAACTGAACCTCCTTTCAGATCGAACACAACTCACTCCTCAAACAAGACCAAGATTCTCCCCCAGGTATTCAATTTTGGTTTCTCAAAAACAAAAACATTCTTTTTAATCTTAATAACTCTGATTGCTTCTGGGTTTTGTTCCTGAGCCATGTAGTTCTCGTACACCCAGATGAATTCTGATGATTCATCTTCGATTTTTTTTTTTTTTTTTTTATATTTCTGTCGTTCAATGATTTCGTTGACTTTTTCTTTCTTCCTCTTCTTTTCATAACCGGTGATGTTTTTGCTTTAATTTCTGGTTCTTAGTTGTCATCGCGTTCCAGCTTTTTCTCTCTTTCTAATCTAATTCCGTTGGTTTTTATTCCAAAACCTCATCTTTATTGGGACCACTTTCTGTTCTCGTTCTATTCTTTTCCCCCCTCGTGGTCGTGGACTACTTTTTGGGTCCTTTGACTTCGTTTCTTGTGCATTTGGTGTTTTTTTAATTTTAAACCTTCGTTAGTAGTACATAGTAACTTTTTTTAACCTTTGTGTTGTGGATGTAATGTAACCTTATTTTTTATTTATTTAAACTTTTGTTGTCGAAATTTCTCTCTGTTTGCTCGATATGAATTGTTTAGATTTGGTTTTTGAAGATTTCTCATTTTGGAGACTGTTAGATTGTTCTGTCCAAAAGTTAAGTTGACCTTAATCACTGACACAACAGTTAGGACTTAGAATTTTCATTTTTATTGCTGTAGTCTTCCCACCTTTTTTCATCAATTTCTAATTTGGTTATTTTACTTAACTTTTCTCGAACGACTGTCTCCATAATTTTGAAGTTTTCCCTTTGTTTTGATGTTTCTGAATATTCGATATACGCCTTTAAAAAAATTACACGCGCATAAAAAAAAATTATACGGGCATAAAAAAAAAACAGTGTAGATTTTTGTTTGGCTTTATCCGACTTTTTCTACTGATGAATAATCTTGTTTGTCCTTTTCTGAGTTACCACTCTGTCTGAATTGAGTATTCTTCCATCTCCCTTTCAAAATTAGGAACATTTTTACGGTTATTTTTAGTAATAATAACGGTATGTTTGTGCTGTTCTTATAACAGTGGTGCAGTTGAAGGGCCGTGAGGATGTTAGAGAAAGTGGGTGAGTTTAACATGGATAAAGTTATACAAGAGTTTGAATTATTGACACGGGATGCAGAAAGGGTTCAGAGGGAAACACTCAAGAGGATTTTGGAGGATAACGCATCAGCAGAGTACTTGCAGAGTTTGGGTCTCAATGGAAGAACTGACCCTGAGAGTTTCAAGGCCTGTGTTCCACTGGTCACACACAAAGAATTGGAACCTTATATCTACAGAATTATTGATGGTGATGCTTCTCCTATTCTCACTGGAAAACCCATCACAACCATGTCATTAAGGTGCAGTTTATTTTATTTTTCTCTTTCTTGTTTTTGTTCTTTTTTCATCTTACTAGTTGATTTTGAACAATTGTGCTTGAGTGGGAACTTTTTGAATGATATTCTTGCAGTTCTGGCACTACCCAGGGGAAGCCAAAATATGTACCTTGGAACGATGAATTGTATGAAACCACAATGCAGATATACCAGACCTCTTTCGCCTTTAGAAACAGGTATTTCCCTTCACTTCTTACCTTTTTTTAGTTTATTTTTTATGCACCATTTAGATTTTTGTATTGTCAACCGATAAAAAATTGTGTCCAGTTATAAAAGTCACCTAAAACTTTAGTCTTTAGCTGGGCCAAATAGCATCGTGCGATTCATATAGCCGACCTCATCTACCAGGATAAGAATTTGTTGTTGTTGTTGTATTATAGAAGTCAACAAAATTCATATGCCAATCTGTAGTTGGATGAAAGTGTGAACAATCTTGATTAAATTGTTTTTTTTTTTTTTTCCTAAACACAATTGTTTGGACACGTAATGAGACGATCCTTAGATGCTCCCATAAGAATAAAAGTTTGTTACCAAAAGCCTGAGACAAAAAGAAGTAGAGGTAGATCGAAACTTACATGGAAAAAGGTAGTTAAACAAAACTTGATGGAGTGAGATATAGATTGGCGGACGGTATATCTCAGGACGAAATGGAGAAAAACTATAAACTTAGTAGAGAGTTACATTTGTTGTTATCTATATGTTCCCAATGATCCCTTTTTAATTTTTAGTCATTTTCCTTTTTATCTCCCTCTCCTTCTTTCCCCCTTCTTTGTTTTTACCCTTTTTTTTCAACTTCATCGTATTTATCATTGGTTTCATCTACCACTGACCCCAATTAACTTGGATTAAAGATGCTGTTAATGTTGATGTTCAAAACACAATTGTTATATATTCTCACTTCTGACATAATTCCGTTCCTGCAGGGAGTTTCCTATAAAAAATGGGAAGGCTTTAAGCTTTATATACGGTAGCAAACAGTTCAAAACGAAAGGGGGTCTGGCAGCTAGAACTGCCACAAGCAATGTGTTCGGTAGTGCTGGTTACAAGTGTGCAATGAGGGCACTCCAATCCCAATGCTGCAGCCCGGATGAAGTGATATTTGGTCCTGATTTTTTCCAATCACTGTACTGCCATCTGTTGTGTGGTCTGATTTTCCGGGAGGAAGTTCAGTTTGTGTCTTCCACTTTTGCACATAGCATTGTCCATGCGTTTCGAACCTTTGAACTAGTGTGGGAAGAGCTGTGTAACGATATCAGAGAAGGGGTTCTCACCAGAAATGTCACCGTTCCTTCCATTCGAATGGCCATGTCTAAACTGCTCAAACCAAACCCTGAATTAGCCAACACGATCCACAAAAAATGCACGGGATTGAGCAACTGGTACGGGTTAATACCACAGCTTTTTCCCAATGCAAAGTATATTTATGGCATCATGACTGGGTCAATGGAGCCTTATTTGAAAAAAATGAGGCATTATGCTGGGGAGCTGCCTTTGTTGACTGCTGACTATGGATCTTCTGAGGGATGGATAGCAGCTAATGTGAACCCACAACTTCCTCCTGAGTTTGCCACTTATGCCGTGCTTCCTCACATTGGTTACTTTGAATTCATTCCTCTCTCAGAACTTGAGAACACCAAGGGTGAACCTGATTTCCTCTGTGTTGATCCTAAGCCCATGGGCCTGACTGAAGTCAAGGTTGGTGAAGAGTATGAAATTGTTATGACAAATCCAGCAGGTAATGAATTCTTGTCTGGTTAATTTAATTATAGTTTATGCCATGTTTTTCCTTTGCATTGATGAATCATTACAGAGGAGTAAGGAAGGACCACAACTACTTCCTTCTTTTAAATTGCAAAATGTGATTCTGCATACTGTTTAAAGTAACACATTAATTATGTGACCTTCTCGGTCTATAAGGAAGTAACACGTCATAAAGGTTTCTTACATACCTCACCTGTTCCTTTTCTTGGGTGAGATAGTAAGTAGCAATTGACATATGAAGCCAACAATTATTTTTTTTAGATCGATACTGTAAAATTTTGTATTACTATGATACTTGCACATGTGCTTTTATATTAGTTCATTGGCTCAATGGTACATATGTTGGCCTTATGCACCCCCCTCTCCCCCCCCTTCCCCACTTTCCCCCCCTTTATGGTCAATTCGTCATATGCATAAGACGTAAATATCTTTTTATTATTTTTATGGGATGGGACGAAATAAGTGAAGTGGGTGCTTTGTATGCTTTGGTGATGTGACCTTCATGGGATCAACTTGGAGAAATTTCTTCCCAATGATTTTTAAAGTTACATCACAAACCTAATCAGAATAAAATATATAAAATGCAGCAATTACATAATCCTGAGTCGCAAGTTAGACTTAGTCTTTAGGTTTTTCAACTAGTATTGGATTTACAAGTGTACATTTCATGGAATTAGATTGAATCTCGATCTTATCTGTATTGTCCTCATTAATTTTGGATGCTTGACTCGTCTTATTTTTATTAACGGAATTATGAATATAGATAAGATTGATTCTTTTCAACTTTGATTGCATTTGTTCACTTCTTTATTGAGTTGAGTATCATCCCTCAAAAGTAAATATTTTATTTTATACGGAAACCTTGTTCATTTAACCTACGCATATGTCACATTCATGATTTCGTGAACCTTTTTCTGTGTCTATTTTATGTCATAAGTTTATATATATAGTACAATTCGAATTAAATGTGAACAATTTAGCAGATTTGCATAAACACACAGTTTTGGTAAATAACCTTTTTTTTTAAGACAGAAGTAAACAGTGATCTAATCCTTTTAATTTGTGGGCTATATTACAGGTTTATACAGGTATAGATTGGGGGATGTGGTGAAGGTTATGGGATTCCACAATTCAACTCCAGAACTCAAGTTTATTCGAAGGAGCAGTCTTCTGCTCAACATTAACATCGACAAGAACACTGAGAAGGATTTACAATTAGCCGTGGAAGCTGCTGGGAAGTTGCTAGCAGAGGAGAAACTGGAAGTAGTTGACTTCAGTAGCCAGGTTGATTTATCCAAAGAACCAGGGCACTATGTCATCTTCTGGGAAATCAGCGGAGAAGCGAGCGAAGAACTACTCCTCGAATGCTGTAACTGTTTGGACAAGTCTTTCGTTGATGCAGGCTACACCAGTTCACGCAAAGTGAACTGCATTGGTGCCCTCGAACTACGAGTTGTTCGGAGAGGAACATTCCAGAAGATTCTTGATCATTACCTAGGACTAGGAACCGCTGTTAGTCAGTACAAGACACCAAGATGTGTTGGTCCTACAAACACCAGAGTGTTGCAAATCTTGAGTGAAAATGTTGTGAACAACTATCTCAGTACCGCTTTCAATTGAATAAAATTTGGGAATAACAATCTAATATAAAGTTCACTTAGTTTTACCACTTTCTGCAACTTTCTAGCTAGCATTCTTCTCTTTATTTAGGCCATTCTCAACCCTTATCCTTTGTGTCTCCCCCTTCAAGTCATTGTCCAAGTATGTTTGGCTTTGCAGGGTTTATTTATCACGCAGCAGCAGATTCCTCTCTCGGCCAAGCTCATCATCATATTTAAAAGACTAAAACACAGCTTTTGAAGTGATTATGTAATTACTAAATAACTTTTAATCTTTATCGTTTATTAAAAGTTACTAACTTTAGTGAATCTTATTTTCATATTTAACAATTTTCTCTCTTAACTTAGAAGTAAAATTCATCATTATTAATGTTTTTAAATAAATTTTAATGAACCATAGAATGTTAAAAAGAGAATATATAAGAGTATTACTAGCATTTCTTAATATTATATTTATATTAATATTGTTTATACATTAGGTCCCACAAAACGAACGAAGAAAACTATTATGATTGCTCTAAATACAGTAAAATGAATCTATCTTAAAGTGAGTCCCATTTAGGAATGGTTCTCTATCGAGAATTTTTATACACTAAAATTGCTTAATCCTTAGTGTCATATTAGCACAGCTCCCATTTAGAGTTGTCCGTATATATTTCGTCTCGCCCTAAAGGTTGGAGGATAAAAAGTTTGGAGACAACACTTGGTTTGTTAGACATAGTAATTCTCCTTGTGGGTGGTAGTCTTTGGGCTCATAAGACAAGTTATGTACCAATCAAGTGCCCCCTCCCTTAGTAACACTTAGCGATTCTCCATCATAAGCGTATCTGTCAACAATACAAGACGATAGTGGTGCGCAAGTTTGATAGTGGTGCGCAATGGTGGAGGTGGAGTCCTTATCAGCAAAGGTGACGACTTTATAATGGTAAAAGAAATGAAGATAGTATTAGTGGAGGTGACCCATTTTCATATTGGGTATACTATACTGGACAAGCCCAAAATTTTGCTTTCACCCCTACTTTTCTTCATTTAGACAAACACGCTAATTAATAAATAAAAAGATAAACGTGCAAATTTTGCAATGCGCCTAAACAGGAGTCACCACGAATTAAGCATGGCAGCGGAACCTAAATTCGTGGGTGTTCATCCGAATCAACTCCGATTTTAACAAAAAAAATCGAGTTTATCGGGTTTAGGTTTGAGTTTTCCCCGATAGCCAAAAACGGGGGCAAGGGCAGCGTATGGGATTACCCGTCCCGCCCCGTAATATATAATATTAAAAAAATAAAAAATATATATTATTTTATATTTTTTTAATTGAATTGATTGACTTTATTTTGTAATTTTTAAATTATGATCTCAAATTTTAAATGTGAGTTTGTTATTTTTTTTTGTTACGTAATTAGCTTTTTCGTCCTATTTTTCAATAAAAAAAGCTATATTATTTTTTAAAAATTTTAATCAAATAGCTGGGACGAGACGGGGATGAGGATGAGTTTTAAAATCCGACGGAGATTGGGGACGAAGTCAGAAAGCGGTTTTTGAGTCGGGGAAGGGACGAGGAATACAATACCTGTCCCGTTGCTATGCCTACCACGAATAGAGTTAAGAGATAATTCTGCTTTGAAGTCTAAACCAATTAAACGAGCTTACTTTTTTATATAGAAAATATTTTTAATTCTAATTGAATTAAATTAACTCAGACAATTATAAGTTTGTTCAGGTTAGATCATATAAAATATTTAAATTTTTAAATGCATTCATTTTAAAATTAAGGATAAGGTAATATCTAGTCTAAATGACTAAATTAATAGGACTAAGTCAAATAATATATCTTTTATTTTTTATGATAAACACTAAATTAATTTAAAGGAATTTTAGATATATTAACAAAATATACCACATTGAATGCAGAGATGTTTTTTCTGAAATAAAAAGAAATTCAACATTACGGATAAAGAATCCTTCTTTAGATGCTAAGTGCATTTTGGGTTGATGCAATTATAAAGGAATATCAAACTTTGTTACATGCATGTGTGGATCTGCTTAACTTTTCTTCCAAAATGACCGTATTGCTAACTTGTAATTTTTCACATCATTTTATCTCATTGACCGGAACCAAACAGTCAAACACGCGCTACAACAATTTGATTGTTATGCTATTGTGCCCAAATATATATGATGAGAATCTCGCGTATATTTAAATTTTCGAAAAAAACATGATATTTTTGTATTGTTGCCAGAGGAAGCTTTGATACCATAATATATAAAAGTGGAGATTTGAAACAGAACCACCCTGGCCTTCAGAGACCAGCGGATTCAGGTTTCTGACACCAACTGAAAACCTAGCTAGCACATATATATGAGATGAGAACATCATCTAAGGAAAAAGCAGAAGCAGTTCTCAAATGGGATTGTGGAAGCCTGTTATATGATTCATATGAATTGGTCTCCCTTGCTTATACAATCGACAGGCACATGGTGGCGTGGCCCCATCTTGGTGGACCTAACCCCATCATCACCCATCCAAAGGAAGAGAGTTCAACCCAAAGAGTCCCCAAAATTTCTTCCATGGTATCCAATTTGAGTGAGTTCTTTATGAAGATCATGCGGAAGAGGAAGATGACCCCACAGAACAAGCACAAGAAGAAAATAAAAGCTGGGTGTTTTGGATTGTTTTGCGGATGAAATAGATATTCGATCACATTCTCCCATAATTAAGACAGACTGATGAGAATGGAGAATGTGCGTCACCCTTCATCCTTAATGTGTTGCTTTAAAGTTAAAAGCTAAGCATTCATGGGACTTTGATCTTGTCTTTATAAATTGTTCGATTATATGATACTACATATTCTGCTCAATATTTGAGCCCATTTTGGTTGTGTTTTGTACCCTTTTTTATTTTTTATAATTCTGATCCATATTTATCAAAATTCAAATATTATGTTTTGCATATATATTGAGATTATTAGCTGGTGAGAATACTCTCAGTGGTAATGAATTGGTTAGTCCAGTCATAAAAAAGAAATTGAATTTTATCATGTTCCATTTAAGGTGAGGTATATATTTCCAGTGTCCACCCACGTTGAACTCAATTCCTCGGGTCTCCCAGGAATGAATGTCACAACAATGTAAGTTATAAATTGGTTCACTTTGTGTCATTGCAAAGCACACTCTATTAAGTGTTGTGATGTGCTTAGGAACAAACAAACTAGGTAGCATAATTTTGTTTATGGGATTGAAGCAAATTGTTAGTGAATTTGGCATGCATGTGGAAGTGGAAGCCACCATTTGAATTAATAGTGGGCACGTATGAGTGCATCTTGTCCTCACCTCAGTGGAGGAGTCAAGAAAGCATTCCAATGGTGTCGGCATACACGCTCATGCCACTGAGCACTTAAAAACCTTAGCCCCACTCGCAGAACTAATCAGAGACTGAGTTCTGATTAACATACACGGCAAAATGGAATGTATTGAGGTGAAAAAAAGAGGCTGATAATATGAAGAAGAAAAATTGGAACGGAATGAAAAATATAAAAAATATTTGTCTATAATTATTGTTGAAGGCACGTATATCCAGATCCAATAGAGGGACAAAGTAGAATTGGACCAGTCCCAAAGTCGCTTATTGGCCTAGTATATGTTTGGTTGCACGATAGTGGCACAAAAATCACTTAAAATACTATTAGAAGCTATAACCACATTTATAAAATTGATTTTTAATGGATATGATTTAAGTTTGAATGTTTTATTATAAAATCAATTTAGGGATAAGTACAAAATTTTGGATCAATCTAAGCTGCTCAAGGTTTTTCAATCCATAATCAATTTTGCACTCAAAATTAATTTTAAATTTTTTCTAACATGAAATTAAATATTTAAAAATATATTTAAAATTAATTATAAATTCAAAATCAATTGTTCATGTCAAACTAAACACGCACAACAAACAAGTTGGGGCATTATAAATGTGGAAAAAAAAATCATAGTACTTTCACATCATCACCAACCAAACACAATATTAAAATTAAGAAATGATTAGTTTCTTATAATATGATGAATCAAACTTATTTAGTATTTGATCGTATCATAAAACATGATGTTAGAGTATACATATGAGAAAAAGGAAAAAGTCCGGCTAAACTTAATACAACACTTATTACTGAACTTAAACTACAGTATTAATAATTCATGTTTTTTATATAAAAAATTAAAACTAAAATTAATAAAATATTACTTAAGTCTCAACAAAGATTAACTAAAAAATAAGTGCTTAATATTTTTTTTATAATAATTTAGTAACTAATATACATTTTAAAAAAGGCTTATAAATATAAATATATTAAATAAAATTACAATAATTTTAACAAATTGTTTTAAGTAATTTTAAAATACATCATTAAAAAAAATGTAGAGATATAAGTTAGACCGATCCTGCTCACATCATTAAAAAATCAAATAAAAATATATATAAGTTGAAAGACTTTTTGGGTCCATAAAATATGAGTTACAGCCTGACCTCAAAGTTGAAGCACTATTGTTATTGAAATTATCACTTTTGTTATTGGCATTATTTACTTAGAATATTTTTTAGTTATCCTAAAATTGTCTTCCAAATAAAAACATAAGGAAAATATGATTTTATTATGTTATTAGAATGTGAAACAAAAACAATGAAAACATATATAATTGTATAACAAAATCGTATTTCCGATATACACAATTGTATGTTTGGACTTTTTTTTATTGGAATCTAAAAATGCTTGTAGATTATATGAAAATAAGAACTAAAGTTTGTAAAAAAAATGAAATACTATTATATAAACACATCTAGCAACTTAAAAACGTAAAAAAAAAATTACATAAATATTTTCAAGGTTAATAATAAAATAGTAGAAAAATTACAAAATTATAAATCAATGAAACACGAATTTGATGTATTAAGTAAGCATAGCGGCAGAGTAACCATTAACTTGTTATTATTAATCAAGTTCTATAATTCCTTGTTTCGTAGCAAGAAGGATTTTTTTTATATTTTTTTATGAATCAGCAAGAGGATATGAGGAAGACGATGTTCCTAATTCTTAAGTTCCTAATATTCTAAAAAAAACAAACTAAAGTGTAGAAAGCACGATCCACACTATCTCTCACTTGCTTAACAAGTAGAAACAAATTACGCATGCACATAATATATAGGATAAGATAGAAATTATGTGAAAGATGTTGTGCATACACACTTTGCACTCTTGATTCGTTGATTTATCTTACCTCTGTCCTTTTAAATAGTAGCTAGTTAGATTCGACTTGTATCCTTAAAGTTTGTCTGAATATTGATATTGTTATTGTTTTGAACACACTGAGATGGGAAACAACAACTGAAGCACATCAAAGGGTAAAATCTTTTTCTTATTAGATTTTTATTCCTTTAATTTCATTAATTTTAATTTCTATTACGTTCAATCTTTTTCTTATTAGATTTTTATTTATTAATGAACAGACTCCTCCTCCACAGGCTTCTTAACCCAGACCACCCCCAATTCCACCCAAGCCCAAACGCCCAGTCTTTGGTCGGAACCTGTTCCATGATTAATTAAAATCGTCCCATGTAATTAACCACATTCATGGTTCTATACATCCTGTAATTATTATATATTTCCCATGCATGTCATATATAGACCATCATTCAGGTGTGACCTCTTAGCTAGCCACAATTAGACATGCGTGCTTATACTTTGAGATAATAAGAGTTTAATGGTAGAAAAATGCGTTTTTAAAGAAAAAAGAAAGTGTCAAAAATATCTAATTCAGAGAATGATGAATTTTAATTTATAATATAAATAAGAATATATTCCTTTATAATTTAACTTTTAATTTGTGTTTATTATTTTGTTAAAAAACAAAATCTTTTAGTCTATTTATTATCATATACTCATTACATGTTTATGTTTATATATGTAATAAAGAATTAGATTTTTTTAATGCAACTCAAGGAGAGAGAAAATATCAAGAAAATGTACTTCATAATCACAAAATAATATATTTTTAATTACATAATTATATATGAATTACTCCTTCTAACCATGTGGCTTAATCTGAGTATATCAGAAAATCAATGTATAGTTATCTGTATAAGAATTTTTTTTCTTTTTATTTGCCTTTTTAAACTATAATATACAAATTAAACAATATAGCTGATATTCTTCTTTTATGGAATTTTTTTTGTTTTTTTTATCTTTATTGATTAAAGTATTAAAGTTTAATATATTCTCTTAGTTTCCTTTTATTTGGCTATTTTAAAGAACACATATCAGTATTTTTGTTTTCATCAAAAATATTTTTAATTTCTAAAGATGACTATCACTTTTATTTCTCTCTTATTTGTAATAAGTGTGAAAAATATTTAAATATTAATTAAAGATAAAATATAATTAAAATGATAATAATGAATGTTATCTTATTTTTTTTATAAGATCACTTTTCTGTAAAAGTGTACAAATAAAAGTGAAATAAACCTATATCCCTTAAACGTGTGTTCAAAATCCCAAAAGTTCTGTATGTAATTTTTTATTTTTTTATTGAGGGGTGTTCTGGCTTCAACACTTAACATATCTTATTTACTGAATGATATATATTCTAAAAAATATAAAAAAAAGTGGATATAAGAATATAACTGGAAAAATAATTTATTGCTTTTGAAATAATAATTTAATAGGATCTTTTTTTTTATAAAAAAAAAAGTGAATTCTCAATTATATTTAGATAAATAAAAATATTTATAGAGGAAATAAAAAGAAGAAGAAAAATCTTTGAAGAAAAAAAGGTTAATGTATTTTGTTTTAATCTTCGGCAACACAAAAAGATGAGAGTACGTAATTCTTAGGTTATCTTTTTGTAATTTCTTGTTTTTCCTGTATCACTCAATCACATAACATTATTTGATATTTTTTTCTTCTTATCTCTCTTTTAGTAGTAAAAACAAATATATTGTAAAAGTAGAATTTCCCACGAAATATTTCCTTTCAAAAACGGAATACAATGCAAATATTTATTTTGTAGAATGTGGTTGTTTACAAATTTTGAAAAATACATTTTTATTCACTATATTACCTATTTGTTGAATAATTTTTCTCCAGACCTCTTGTGCAAAATCAGTGACAGCACATCTTGACCTCGTAATGTTGAAGTGGCATTCGCTCTTATATGTTAACGTTTGGTTGTCCTCGAGACCTGTTTCCTATTCAATTCAATGTACAGGGAATTGGTCATGAGCTTCTTTTCCAAGGCTTTTGAAACTTTCTCAACTGAAAAAAATAATAAAAATTACAAATAGTTGTACTAGAAAATTCTTTTATATTTATTAAATTGAGAGTTGACCAAAGCTTAAAACAGGTATCCAACTATATAGAATGCTGATATAAAGAGAGGACCAAGCATATATGCTTGACATTGAAGTATTTTAGTTAATCAGTTAAACTATTGACTTTCTTTCATTAATTGAAGAAGTGACCATTGAAATGGACACCGATTCATCATATACGTAGGTAATAATAATATTAAAAGACAACGAAGCAATCAGATTACCTCTTATGTTTTATAGTAAAAACAAAAAAAGAAGAAGTGATAATTAAGTTTGCTAGGTGTACCATAATGTCATCGATGCTTACAACAATTCGGCTATTTTTCAAGACGACTATGGATCGTGTCGTGTGTTATCTATACATGATATATATAATCTGGTTGAATACACTCATAAATATTTTTAAAATTTTTTTTAATAAAAATATATAATTATTTTTTAATAGAAAAACTCTCAAAAATATTTATAATTTTGTATCCAAACAAACTCATAATCTTTCTCAACAAAATCTATGATAACAATACTAAACCACTAATTAACTTCTATCTTAACAGACCTATTAATTTTGCTAACAAATCCGAATTGTTATTGTTTTAGTTAGTTAAAAGCATCAAAATAATAATAACCTTCTTTAGAAAAATCAAAATAATAATAACATTGAATTCTCTGTCGAAAAATTATAGGTTCTATCTGCAAGCACTCTACGATAAGAACTCTTTCACACAAAATTAAATACCCCCAAGATAATCCCACCACTAAATATTAGTCTATATTCTCTACATAATTATTAAACTCTATCTTCTATCTCTCATATAAGAACACTACATAAAAGTCGGGATTTAAAAATAACATTTTTTTTTGCAAGGATTAAAATCACACAATCATATTTACATCTTAAAATATATTTAAGCCTTTATATTACATTCAGAAAAATAAAAATTCTCTAGTTGTAGTTGTATATGACATAAGTCTCTCATAATTTTGAAGTTTAAAATGATTCAACTCTAAAAGTTAATTTTAAAACTAAAAGATGATGATTATTGCTAATTAATATATATTATTTTGATCATAATTATGAGATTCTTAACACACTCCACTCATATGAAGAATTGGACATTTTGATTATAAATTTTATAAGACGAAACATCTATGAGCGATCCAATGATGACCGGATTATGAATAGTCTAATAAGTCCAAAAATAATTATTAAGATAAACTTTAATATCATCTTAAATTTTAAATTTTGAACCTAAGTCAATTTTAAAGGATAACTCAGAACATAAAATTTATCTTCCATTTATATATAGTATCTTGACCATATCATTATTCCATATAAAATCTCCATCTGAGTTATTTTTCATGGCATAATTTTTTACATGAATTTTGAGAATACATCCATGAGCAACTTTCCATTAAAGTCCCCTGTTTTTTTCTTTATGTCTTTGTTCTTTTGTACCTTGTATTTTTTCCTTGAGTTGTAGCTGTCTGTTGTTAATTACTCATTCCTTTATTTACAATAAATGTTGATTCACGTAATGTTTCACTTAATTTTTTCTCGAGTTTTTCTTGAAAAGAAGGGTTGGATCAAACACAATTTTTTTAGATTTTTTTTTTAAAAATTAACCCGTTTTAATTGTATATATAATAGGAAAACAAAAAAGTTATTTTTTATCGACAAATATTAATAGTTAGATTGTTAATTTTTTATCAATAGGAATAATTGGACCCACAATTATTTCTTTTTTTCTTTATCTCTTAATCAACCAACCAATTTTATATCTTTAAAATAAGTTAAATTTAACTGTTTATTATACTATCATGTTTTTTATTTAAAAGTATTTACACAAAAAAAAAATCTTTAATAAATGAAAAAAATGTTAATTTTTTTAATTACAATATATTTAACTATTTTTTTAATAATTATGCCCATCATTATTATGTGTTGATGCCAAAATGATTTCAGTAGTAATGATTTAAGTAGGGATTTTAATTTTGAGAAAAGTGGGTGTGGGAATGGTAACCAAATTGGCATAGCAAAAGTCAAAGAGTTGTCAGCGATCAAGAAAAGGAAATGTTGTTGTTATGTTGGGTCATAGCCCAGCCCCCCAATCCCATATGGGATTTTGCAGGCAAATTGCAATGCATGTCTCATTTTACAGCTTTCCTAAACACTCAACTGTGACTCAGAAGACTACTCAGCTTCCATCCTCACTTTTGCCTTTCCACATCAGCACAAAACCTTGCTTTTCTCAATTCTAGTATTTATTTTCTCCCATCCCTCGCCACTTAAACTTTTGGTAGGAGGAACATAAACCCATCACCAATTTCAATTTCATGTTCATTCCTTTTATTCACTCTCTGACCCATTACCAGTTTACTAGGAAAAGAATTGTGGCACTTATGTAAGTGAAGCTTCTTTTATTTGCCTTTCAAGTTATGCTCGTAATAGGAAAGAATCGAGATGGTAAACCAGAGTATAGCATCACTTACGCTTTTATTCTTGTTATAGTAAGAACTTGAGACAAACACGTTTTGTCAAAAATTATTAAAAATTAAGTAGTTTATTTTTTTTTAAAGAGAAGAGATAAACAATTAGTTTTTTTTTTTAAAAAAAAAAACCCTAGGTGAATGAGATTTAAAGGAAATTATCTCTCCTTTTCTCTACTCACTCTCTTTTGGGTCATCTCTTTTGAGATAAAATAAATAAAAAGAGTGTAAGAAATATACTCTTCTAAACACTTATGTTTCTATTCATTAAAATTTGTTGAAAATAAAACAATCACAAGAAATGTTCGTTAACAAAAAGAATGAATGTGTGAACTTTTTATACGGTAAAAATCAAAACACATTCATAGTTGTAACTCAAGTCTCAAGATACAATAGATCTCTCTTAGACAATTTTGTCAAATAGCTTTTTTGCAAAGTTTCTATAAGAAAAGCACCTCTCAGTAAATATTTAAAAATTAGGTGAAGAAAATATGTTTGAGACAAAAATACTTTTAACCCTTATTTTTTGCTTTTATTTTATTTTTATCCATTGGATTACATTGAAACTTACATCGCAATAATTTCAACTACAAACTAAAACATACACTTATCACTAAATTACACCCGGGGCAACACATTTTGTCAATTACTTCTTAAGCATCCCAATGATGTGTGTAGATAGATGTTGATAATCAACAACAACTTCAATAGTTTCTTATGAAAAACAGCACATGCATTATTGTATTGAAAAATGAATGAAAAAATAAAAGATATATCATATATATGATTTGCTAATGTATACCCATTTGTTTTTCAGAAAAAATATGTTAAAAACTTGCATCATGATTTTTTTTATAGAATAATTATAATTATAGTAACGTACAACTTTTAAAAAATAAGTAGGTATACTTTAGCAAATCTCATAAGTATTTACTAATGTATATCTACTTATTTTTAGAAGGAATATGTTAATAAATTATACTTAAATGTATTTTAAAATTATTTGTGTTTATAATATGTTAATGTACACTTTCTAGAAAATAAATAGAACTACTTTATGAAAAGATATTCTATTTTGGGATTCACATGTCACATGGGCATTGTTGGGTGTTACCTGAAATAGCTACATGACATTTTATTAGACGCATAAGTAGCTAACTTCATATAATAATACGAACAAAAATATTGATTTTAAATTTGAAAGAGACGAAAACAGTTTTTTTTTTCTTTTTACATAAAGACCGAAACCAAAATTTAAAATATTTAACCCAAAACAATTTACACTAATTGCATAAAACACATTTTAAAAAAATCAAATATCTTTTGACCGCATCAAAATTCAAAAGGAAGAAACCAACGCATACCAATAAGAAGTGTTTAACAAGTAAACAAATTATGTTATGCTGACTTTATTAAAACATGCCGCATAATTGTAGCAACATTACATTTTGGCTTAATGAAATTGAAGAGTAAAATACAGTTTGATTTGAGTGGCATTAGTATTAGTAAATAAAATGTGCATTCGAATCCAATGGAAAGAAAAGCCGCCTATTGAGAACTGATTCCTGATCAGAGAAGAGAAGAAGACTCTCTCTCTCTCACTTTAATCTTCACAGACACAGTTCCACTACTTCCATTCTAACCCACTCAGCTGAAACAACTATTGTCCATTCCCAATGCGCAAATTACGCATGTAGCCAAAATAACGTAAAGGGGAATCCTCCCAACGACGTCGTTTCACTTTCGGTTTTTGGACACAATTATTTGGTTGCCATAGGACCAGTACGCTACAACCTTGGAAAATGATCCTATGTATTTTTCTCGTACTCTTTGAAGCCCAACAAACACTCGTTAATTCGGGATCCTTCAGTAATTTTGCATTAGAAATACTGCAGCTTGCAGAGTTTAATTTAACCTTCCCAGATTCTAAGATTCCCCAGAGGAAAATTTGTTCCCGCTGTTATTCTTAATTAATTACCCCCTTCTCCTTTGTTGTTTCGTTGTCTTTTGTGTTTGGATTCTTAGAAAAATACTAAGAAAACCCAAAAGAAGCAGCAGCAGCTGCTGCAGCTGCAAAAGAAAAAGCGAGAAAAGAGTTCTCTTTCTCTTTTCTCTCTCTCTCTCTCTCTCTGAGCATACGTATTGCTTTCACTTTGTGAATGAAAGCGTTGTTGTTTAACGACATCACCACCTTCGACCCTTCCCTTTCAACGTTGCTGCTGTTGTTTCCAAGAAGCCAAGCATTCACTTTAGGGAGAAACAAACATCATCTTCTTTTTTAAGCTTCTTTCTTCTCATTTCGTTTCGTTTCTCATGTGCTTCAACGTTTCTTCTTCTCTGCTCTTGTTGATGGTGTTTGCTCACTAGTCCCTTTCCTTTCCCTTCAACGAACGTTTCTTCATGTCGGACTCGGCCAACAAGGTGCGATTGGTGCGTTGCCCGAAGTGTCAAAATCTTCTTCCCGAATTCGCTGATTACTCTGTCTATCAATGTGGTGGCTGTGGTGCCGTTCTTCGAGGTACCCTCTTTTCTTCCCTTCTCTTGTTCTTGTCACATTGGTTTTGTTTTTAATGAGCTTTCGCAATTTATAGCATTTTTCTTAGACAAAATTACGGTTGCAATTGGCATTTCCATTTTTTACTTCATTGTTAGGAAACGATCTCGTACATTTAATTGATTTTTATTTGCTTCTTAATGATCATATATTTTGTGGGATTTGTTTTTGGAAATGGGTGGTAAAGTGTTTTAGTTTCTAATTTTAGTTGCCGTTTGGCTTTTAATTTGCAGCGAAGCATAAAGGTTACGTGAGTGGTAGCTTGTCGGATGAGGGGAAGGTTGGACTTGGAGGAGATTCTGGTAAATCAGAAAGTTCTTTGGAGAAAGGCTTAGTTGATCGCATTGATGCTTCGGATGTTCATGCTAAGTCCAGTAGTGGTCCCTCTAGGGATGATAATCAAAGGGATGTGTATAAAGTAGATAACATGGACGAGAGGTTTCAGAATCAATCAGCGGATGTTGGTGAGAAAGGGGTATTTGACGATCATGTTGATGTCAGTGGGAATAAAGATGAACTGGGTAAAACCATAGGAAGAGAACAGGAGGAACCACCCAAGTCTCAAATTGATCGTGAGAACGGGTCCAAATTCTCTGGGAGAATTTCTAATTGGCAGAATGGAGAGAGAAGTGAGATGGAGGGGTTTTGGAGAAAGCCACGAGCTGATATTGAAACTGTGAGATTTTCAACTTCAAAATATCCTGATGAGGGACCTTCGAATGGCTTCTCTAGTTTTTCTAGTAACTATATGGAATCGTGGAGGAGTCATAAAGAATCAGATGGTGCGAACATGGTTCAGCACCTTGAGCAGGATCGAGCTGAGCTTCTAAGGAAGCTGGATGAGTTAAAGGTTCACATCAGTAAGTCTTCTGAAATTGTTCACAACCCAAAAGAAAAGATTCTTCCTGATGAAAGGATGCTTCCTCCAGATCCTCATCCTTATGGTGGCTCTGATCCTTGGTTTTCAAATGGATCATTAGGGTTGAACAGAACTTCAAGGCAATTTTTTGGCACCGATAAGCATGTGCCAGGTTCCAATCATTTCAATTATCATCATGATCCATATTCTTATGCAAGTGGTCATGACATGGCTATGCCCAACTTCCCTCCTTCAATGCATAATCCAAATCGTTACGGGGATCCTTTTGCATCCCAAATGCTGAGGAGAGGTCCACACCCGTTCCCACAACAACCATTGCATCCCTACTATCCCGGACAGTACGTTGATACTAATCCAGATTCATATGAACTATACTCTCATAATGCAATGCTTCACCCACCTACTTGCTCTTGTTTCCATTGCTATGATAACAAACGAAGAGGTTCGGTGCCAGCGCCACCTGCTTCATTCATTAACAGCAGATTCCCCGATACCCCAAATGATCCTATGTTATACCATCATGGGATCCCAGGGGCATTTGGTCCACATGTTCATAATTCTAGAACTGCCATTCCTCCTATGACCCATCGTGAAAAACAATTACACGCAAGATGGGCTAGTGATGTCAACTCTGAGATGGGTAGTTTTGTTCGAAGCCGTCCTCGCAAAGTAAAGTTAGCTAGTAGTAGCTACCGTTGCTATCCTGTAGCTGGTGGTTCGCCCTTCATCTCATGTCATAATTGCTTTGAGTTGCTGCTACTGCCTAAAAAAGCATTGGTTCTGGTGAAAAATCATCAGCAAAAGGTGCAATGCGGGGCTTGTTCTACAGAAATCAGCTTTGCTGTCATCAACAAGAAGCTGGTTATTTCTCCTAATTCAGAAACAAAGGGAGCTTCCTCAAGAGGTGATAATAGCTCTAATGAGGTTGTGAGTAGCCACATGTCACATTCCCGAGGTCATGTGAATAGGACTGGTGCTAACTTTTCATCTGATGATTATTCTGGGTATGATTTTCATTCAGTAGACAGGGAACCTCTTTCTCTGGTTGCTTTGAACTCTAACAAGTCCCGGGAGATCCCGAGTTTTCATTCTTCATCACTTAGTACATCTGAAGATGAAAATAGTCCAGAAACAATGATCGTTCCAAGGGAAGCCACTAAGTCCATTCATCGGCCAACTACAGATTCTCTATCTCCTCCTGCTGGTTCACCTCTGCAGGAGTACTTTGATTACTCCAATAATAACCATGCAGTAAATCGTTTTGGAAAAGGAAACCAAAGTAGTCGCTCAGAGCAAGACAAGACAAAAGTGGACAAGATGTCATCACGTCAAAATTCTTTGAAAGAGACAGCACTTGCAACTGAGATGGATGTCCATGATTATTCAAACAATGGGGTTTCCCAGGATTCTGGAGATGCTAGCCGAGAACATTATCATCCTAGATCCACCAGAGGTGGTGAATCGTTTTTTGCAAATATTATCAAGAAAAACTTCCGAGATTTCTCCCGGTCTAATCATACAGATGATCGTAGCAAAATCAGTGTTACAGTAAATGGGCAGCCCTTGTCAGATCGTGTTGTCAAGAAGGCTGAAAAGCTAGCGGGAACAATCCAGCCTGGAAATTATTGGTTAGTATGCTTTATGAGTTTATGGTCAGCTGTTATCTTCCGTACCATTTATACCTGATGCTATGTTAGATTGTGATATATCAAAGAGCTTCAATAAATTCCTGTTGTAGTTAGTGGATTCAGTTAAATTGCAGTTGTCTGTAGTATGTGTTCACTGACAAAATAAAGTTGAGTTTCATGCTTAGATTCCCTTTACAGAATTAATATTTCTCAATGTGTTATATTGCAATTTCGAACAAATTATAAATTTTCTGCTGATTGCTTATATAGTGCACTAACAGATTTCCCCTTGTGCAGGTATGATTTTCGGGCTGGATTTTGGGGTGTCATGGGAGGGCCTTGTCTTGGAATAATTCCTGTAAGTTATACCATTCTATCACAATCTGTTGGTTGAATGCTTATAGACATAGCCCAATCATGTTAACTAGGCAAGGTGATTTCTCCTGCAGCCATTTATAGAAGAGTTTAATCATCCGTTGCCAGACAAATGTTCTGGTGGAAATACTGGTGTTTTTGTAAATGGTAGGGAACTTCACCAAAAAGACTTAGATTTGCTAGCTGGGAGAGGACTCCCCCCAGATAGAGATAGATCTTATATCATCGATATTTCTGGGAGAGTCCTGGATGAAGACACAGGTGAAGAGCTGGACAGCCTTGGCAAACTTGCACCAACGTAAGTGCTATTCTGTTTCTAGTCTCCAACAAATGTCTATTTTTTTTGTTCAATGTACTACTATTGTTCCTATTATATACTTGGCGATGATAGTGTTTTACCAAATAGTTATTGCTACTTTACTTTTTTTTTTTTTTTGATCGGCCAAAGTTAGTTGTTAAATGTTATTGTTTTTGTTAGCGGAGGGATTCGAACCCACGACCTCTCCCTCCCACCCTTCTTGGGACTTTTCACCCAACCACCCAACCAACCTTATATCACCCGTTATTGCTACTTTACTAAAAGCCAAGTTCATTCCCTTTTACTAGCAATCTACATTTTAACAGTTGCCTGTCATCTTGGGCCCTAGATTGGATGGAGCCAGGAGGTTTCCAAGATACATGTGGAGTCTTTGTAATTTTTTGAATTGGTATAGAGGTTTCTTAGGTTAGAAGGAAAACAATCAACATCTTGCATATCATTTTAGATTTATCAAGTGATGGGATGCACAGTTTTTTAGCAGGCTGCAGCTACTAGTTTGTGAATTGTTGTGCTATGGAAGACTGGAAGGGAGAGCATATACTTAAGGTTTTTTTTTTTTTTTTTTTTTGTGTGTTCACTATTTTATTTGCCAAAGATTTTTAGTGAGAGTGAGGAAAATACAGGAGCTGAAAAGTTGGGTAATTTTTGTACTGGTGATCTAGGGGGATAGTCTGATATATTTCTGATGTTTTATCAGACATTTGTTTATTCCATCATGTATTGTATATTGTTATCTTGTACTTGCACATGACCATCTATTAAATTTTATGACATTTCAATTGAATCAAATATTATCACAAGATATATCTTGTGCTTGCACATGACACATGACCAGCTATTAAAGTTTACTCTCACAGTTTTATGGTCGTATGTTGTTTGAGGCTTAGGTTAGGATCGAGGAGTTTATCTATCTTTTCCACCAAATTGATTGTTCTTTCTTTCTCCGTACATTATATAAGCCTAATTCCACATGATGGTGTTTACTCTAGCTTTCAATATTTTCAATATGATTCCAGTATTTGACTTCTTATAAATTGTTGATATTGCATTATATTTTATTAATCTTTGAGAGCATTCAGTGGGATATTTTTCGATTCAAGCCATGCTTTTTTGACAATTTAACAGAGTGGAGAAAGTAAAGCATGGATTTGGCATGAAAGCGCCTAGAGCAGCTACATAAGCAAAATGTGGAAAGAAAGCTTCTACGAAAGGTGGTAGAAGGTGAATTTTGTTCTATCCTTCTGATTCAGAAACATAATTTGGGACCCCTGATGATGGAACAAGCTGGAAATATTTGCAAGATTACTTGAAATTCTTCCATTGTATGACTAAGTTCAAGTGATTTTGTGCATGGCTTGATTTTATACTATATATTTAATGTGTAATTTTTATTCTTTCTATAGGTTAAAAAAACTGCATTAGAAGTTCGATGCTTGATATCAGGTAGTCTTAGGGAAAGTTAAAAGTAATTATGCGGAAAGTCTTGCATCTAGTGTAGAATTTGACGTGTAAAAATTTGATTTCATTCCTTGATCAGTTTGTTTTAGTTACGCATTTCTAAGTGAATCATGGAAATGTTTTTTTTTTTTAATGATCTGGAGCAAGATTACTGTGGATTCTTCTACCTTGTGTGCACGCATTTTGATTAGATGTAAATAAAATATGTAATTTTTTACTTTTGTGTCTTATTATTAAGAAAAAATGTAAATAATATATGTAACTTTTTTTACTTTTTGTATCTTATTGTTAAGAAGTGAAAAAAAAAAAAAAAACTAAAACAAGAATTATGACTTGATTGTGTCACATAGTTTAATTGTGCCTGTGGCAGGTCATTCATCTGCCATTTGATTTATAATTTTGTATGATTCCTACATTCTAGAATATTTGACCCTGTGGTGGGGTGGGGCAGTTTACAAAATAACCATGCCTATTACTTGATGTTGGTGGAAACGTCATACTGCAGACTAGCTAGTATTTCAGTTCAAAATGCGATGCATGGATTCTAAAGTAAATTAAATGGTCTATAAACTCAATTTTGTAAAAGGAAGGATGTAGATGTTTTTGAAAACTTTATTTTGCTCTAAATGTCAGTTTGCAATTGAAAAACCAACATGCACTCAATAGTTGAAGTTGTACTATTTCATTAGTTATATTTCATTAGTTAATTCACATGATGCAGACCCACAGGCTTATAGCTAGTTAGACCAAAGCAGTTGCAATTGCAATGCGTGTTTGCAGCATAATTAACAATAATGGAAAAGTATTAGCAGCATACTATTTGACATTTTACCCCAAACGTACCTTGTTTTTTATGAATTTCATTTAGGTTTCACTAATAATAGGCATTAGGCAGTGGGTCTGTTATGATAGTATGCTTTTATTACTTTTAAGCAAACAATTGGGTAATTGGTTCATAGTTGTTGCTTAGTAATCTTTAAGATGACTGCTTTTTTCAGAGTTGTTAATTTTTGCTGTTCATGATGAAGATAACTGAGAGAGACAAAGTTCAGTTGTCATGGCCTTGTTTCTTTACTTCTTAGCATTGCATTGCGTTTTGTCCACCTTTTTTCAGTTACACTTATAAGACCAAATGACCAATTGACATTTTATAAGTTCGTAACTGTTGGTGATTAGCAGGATCACCCATATCTCTCCTTTTGTCCAATGTTCACAATTTCCACCATATTCCTGGTTAGTGGTCCTGTATGGTAATCGATTGATTATATGTAATTTTTATGGCAAAGAAGAGAAAACAGCGGAAAAATGAAAATTATTAGGATACAAATCTGAGTTGACACACAGCGAGTGACTCGTGGGTGCAGAGTGCAAATTTCAAGAGGATTAATTATGAGTGGAGTCCCACTGGTTTGGAGAATTGAATAGGCCCATCTTATTCTTACTCTTCTTATTTTGTAACAAGCTTCTATTTTTTTTATTTTTTTTTGTAAAATAACAAAAATAGAAATTTGTTTTTGTTGTGTTAAATTAAAAATTAACGCAACAATAACGTGTTTTTTGTGTTAGTTTTTTATATAAAGCCAAAAAAATAGTTTTTATTGTATATTTATATACAAGGGGAACTATTTGAATTTTTTTGTCGAATTGTTGAAAAAGAAAGAAAAAAAAAATGAAACGAAAAGCACAATGGAATGCCTGGATATTTTTATCATTCGAAAAGGAGATACCTTATTTTTGGTACAGTGAAGCATACCAAATCCTTCCAACTGACAATGAAAAGGAAAAAAAAAAAAAATCAAAAGGGTTGCTGGTGTAATCCAACCAGATAGTCATATAGAGATAGATAGAAGAAGTGAAGAGCACAATAAATGGGTCGAATAAAATTAATATCAGGATGCCTCTTGCCTGCATCCTTTTTTCTCTTTTTTCAAATACAATGAATTAATAATGAAAAGGATGTATAGCTGTAGAGTATGAGGCTATGAGCTGGCCTTGAACTTTCAGGTTTCGCTTTGATTTTTTGCAGTGCACGGCACATCAGAGGATAGTGAGACTTAAAACATAATATTTATGACCAATTTTGTGGTGGCCTTAAACTTTCTTCTGTTTTACATTACAACAATATTTATGTCGAAGAAATATTATTGTTCACCCTAATATTAAATTGAGAGGTTATAGTATCGTTCTATATAAAATATTATCGCTGAACATGAAAGAAGAGAAAAAAACTAAAATGTGGACCCATGATGGGATCGTTGATGAAGCATTTGGTCCCCACAACAGCTAAATGTAAGCCTTTTTTAATGTTAACTACTGCTTCATCCTATTACGAAAATTCCTTCTTTCTTTCTTTTTTCAATCATCGTAACTAACTCTTACAAAGCTAAAACAAATACTACTCCGAAACTACAATCTTAATTTGGCTTGGAGGCATCGCGATTTGTAATGATTAGTAATTCTGATCCTTGCTCAGATAGTAATATAGTATACGTGAACCTAAGAAGATTTTCAATGTGTTATGCTATTTGAACTTGTCAAATTCGTCGCTTCAACCCGAAACTATGAATTATCTATTTTTAAAGATACTGTCTTCATTTAAATTTATTAAGGAGTCTTAAGGTTCTTACGTGGGACCGTCTCTAATAAGAAAGGGAATTAACCTGAATTTTTTTATATATATTTTATCGCCTAAGAAGTGACAGAAAATGAGATGAGATTGGGAAAAGCTATGAGAATTAATGAAATCATTAATATAAAGAAATTCTAGACGCGATCAGGCATTCTACGACAAAAGAAAGAAAAAAGATTACGACAGAATACGATACCCACAGAATCTTGTGTTTTATATAGGTCATTAACATATGTATTATTTTTTTTCTCTCGCTGAATTAACATATATCATATAATCTTCATCATTTGTAAAATAAAGCCGAAAATTTTAAGTTTGTTAATTTAAGAAACAACATTGAAAATTTGATCAATACTTGGTAAGAAAACGACAATGACAATTGCAAAAACGTTCCTTCTAAGCAAACCCGAGTGTGGTTAGGGGTTAGGAGGATTTTGGTCTGTCATATAGAATTTCTTGGATATTATTTCAAACATCCCTTAAATACTGCTGTCGTGCTGCGATTAATTTAAAGGATAAAATTCCTTTAAAAATAACTTTTGTACAAAATGTAAAATATACTGTATTTATTATTTATTTAATTTGAAGTACACATAATTGTGATTTATTGAAATTTACGAATAAATACATATATATATATATATATATATATTTGTGTATTTATAAATTAATTGGATTTATGATAAAATTCCTTGGCAGCTCAGGTTTTCACTCATAGCTACAATTGTATAATTTAAGATGGAAGCATATGACAGCACGTGACATGACATGGAACCTGATGAAAGAGTAGTGAGGAATAAGAAAAAAACAGAAACAAGATATTCATTTATTATATTGTGTACGTATGACACACATTCTCCCCTCCCTGTGGCTGGGGAGTGGGGACTGACCACAGCACAGCACAACACAGAAGAAGTTTCACTTGGTGCCCAGTTCTTTTATTATTTTATTATCCTAATAAGAATTTATATTTATATTCTTTATTATTATAGGTCTCACTCGAGTCAAAACTGTGCATATGTTGTTTAACATTTACCCAACCCAAACAGTGCCTTGTCGCCAAGTGATAGCACACAGAAGACAGAACAGAACAAGTGGAAGAAGTATGCAGAAAACACGTAGTAGTCCTTGAACATTATTAAAATGCTTTCTATTCACAATTACTTTACTTGGTAACTCTTGATAGGACCGTGACCGTGTTCGTTCGGTTTGTTTTGAGAAAGTGATAGCTAACTAGCTCACGCCAGCCTCTTTTATTTTTTTATATTTTCAGAGATATTCGTTTCTTGGGAGTGAGGAGTGACACACACACACACGAACGAGATGGTGAAGGAAACCAAGTCTGATTTGAATCCAGTGTTCGCCCAGAAGCACAGCCATCATCATGTTCATGTGTTCCTTAAGTTGGCAGTGTCGTGTCTCTTGGTGGGTCTCGCCATTCGCCTCCTCTTCTTCACCGATTCATTCAGCTTGTCATCTGTGGTGCATAATCCTCCTCCTCTTGCAGCAAACGCAATAGTACAGTTACCCATTCTTTCTTTTCCCTCTCCGCCCCCTCCTTCTCTTCATTTTCCGTCAAACCAGACCCAAACCTCTCCCCGAGGTAACACAAATTTCATGTCTTTGTACTGTAGTAGAAGATATAGTTCGTCTGCAACACATGCACGGTCTGCAAAATGTGTTTTAGATCCTTTTAGTACAAAACGACATACATGATTCATCCTCTATCTTTCTTACTCTATTTGGAATTTGGATGGAACCATTGTGAGCATAAAACTCTCTCTCTCTCTCTCTCTCTCTCTCTCTCTCTCTCTCAGAGATGATCTACATGTTAAGTGGTTTGGATTTTAATGCTTCATACACGTTTACCATTAAAAAAAATACAATATAAAAGAGACTTCTACTACTTTCTTCTGATTCCTTTTCGAGATTTCAGCTGTTTGGAACCATTTATATCTTTCAGTTCTGCATGCCATGGTTTTTGTCACGGAATGTGCCAATTCTGAAGCTTTCTAGTTTCTAGATTTTGGAAACTTGTTTTCTTCTCTGTTAATCTTTAAATAAGTATTTAATTTCCCTGCTATCTTTCAAATTACTGATCAGAACAATAATGGGGTATAATTTAACTATTTAAGCACAAATGGTATTTTTTTTTTCATATACATTTTTTTTATATTTATAAGCTAGAATAAGGTTCTTTCTTCCTTTGTATTGAGAAGCCACAATACTAAATCTATGATAAATATGTTGATGCAAAGTTGATAAATTCCTTTGAAATATTTAGATGCAGAGAAGTGTGATCTTTTTGTGGGAGATTGGGTGCCGGACCCAAATGGTCCAATGTACACTAATGAGAGCTGCCGTGTGATTGAAGATCATCAAAACTGCATGAGGAATGGACGTCCTGATTCGGGGTACCTTTATTGGAGGTGGAACCCAAGGGGTTGTGAATTACCCAAGTTCAGTCCAAAGAAATTCCTTGACATGATGAGGGATAAATCATGGGCCTTTATTGGTGATTCCATCTCTCGCAACCATGTGCAATCTTTACTTTGCATTCTTTCCCAGGTACACTTAGTTTCTTCTGCTAAACAATTGCAAATTTCACATGCTTAGCCTTTTGGTTTTTACTGAGAAAGTACACAACTTGTTCTCTCGTCTCTGTTCTAACTTTCTTTTGTAGAACTTCTCAGTAGTTTTCTTAATTCTTGGTCCGTCTGAGTGACATGAGATGGTTTCATGTTACTAGTAATACTTTGGGGTCAATTTCTTTTTACTTATGTTTGGACACACTCATCTTTTCCTCTTCGTTGGCTTGTCAAATCATAAGAAATTTATATGATAACTTGTTTCCTGTTTTTATTTTCCCTTTTGTATTTTACAATAAAAGCCAAGTGCCCAAAAGTGTTAGAAATGGGGCCTGTGAATGCCTTGCCGGGTCTAGTTCATGTGATATTGTGATTTGGTCTAATTAGTTGCATAGATTGTTGGTGTAGTTTCAAGACCATTGATCATGAAGCATGGTTACAGCTAATAAGTAATCATTTGAAAGAGTTGTTCAAATTTTGATTTATGAGAAACAAGGTTCAACAGCTTGCACTGCAATGTCCTTTTGAGGATAGTGATATGTCTTTGTTAATAAAGCTGTAGAAGTAGGATTGTGGAAAACAGCTTGCGTTTGTATGCTTGGTCCACTGCTTGCATGATAGTTTGGTGTCTTTTTTCGAACAACTCTACCTACCTGAATGTGGAAATACTTTATACACACCACTAACCAGATCTTCAAGATTAATTTTGTGATAATTGATCATTAGCGTGAAAACCACATTTTGCGTGGGAGAATTAAACTTTTACTAACCATGAATGGAACATTTAATTTGTGGAACCAGTGTAAAGACCAGGTGTCTTTCAATAAATATCCATTACTCCATATATATGTATTCTAGTCTAAACTTCATATTCAACAACTTAAACATTTTCTTGTTGAATTGATTTTGCTGCTTCAATTGCTTCTTTCACAGGTATGCATTATTTTACCAGTTAGGGGCATTAGAATTGTGGCATTGTAGTTGTAGATTTGTGTAATGATAGGCCTAAATGATTGTGTGGTGCAGGTGGAAGCAGCTGATGAGGTGTACCATGATGAGGAATATAGATCAAAGATATGGAAGTTCCCTTCCCACAACTTCACACTGTCAGTGATATGGGCTCCTTTCCTTATCAAAGCAGATATCTTTGAGGACATGAATGGAGTTTCCTCTTCAGAAATACAGCTTTATCTGGACACTCTGGACGACAAATGGACCAACCAATACAAGAATTTTGACTATGTTGTAATCGCAGGTGGCAAATGGTTTCTCAAGACAGCAATATACCATGAAAACAACACTTTAACAGGCTGCCACAACTGCCATGGAAAGAATTTAACCGAGGTGGGATTCGAACACGCGTACCGCAAAGCATTGCAGCAGGTTTTTGACTTCATGACACACTCAGAACACAAAGCAGTTGTGTTCTTCAGAACCACCACACCAGACCACTTTGAGAATGGGGAATGGTTCAGTGGAGGGTACTGCAATAGGACAGTGCCCTTCAAAGATGACCAGGTAGAAGTGAGTTATGTTGATTCCATCATCAGAGGCATTGAACTTGAAGAGTTTCACAAGACTAAGAATTCAAGTGCCAACAATTTGAAACTTTTGGACACAACTGGGCTCTCACTGTTGAGGCCCGATGGGCATCCAGGTCCATATCGCCATTTTCACCCAAAGCCCAATGCTAAGGTCCAGAATGATTGCCTGCATTGGTGTCTGCCGGGCCCAATTGATTCCTGGAACGACATAGTTTTGGAAATGCTGACAATGTGATGGTTTATCAAATTCGCTACTTTCTTCTTATGAGTTGAATAGGATTACCAAACAGTACGGAGATGTGAAATTAGGATTAAACAGAATTTAAGAGAATCAAATAACATTTACATTATGTGCCAAGATAAGTACAAGGGTATAATATAAGGACTAAGGAGGGTTGGTCTGGTCATGGATTAGACTGAATGGGTGGAACATTGTGTCTCTTTCTCCTGAGGGAAACATTGTTGCTGACTTTAGCAGGATGGGGCTCCTTCCTTTTGGCATTTGTTTCATGCATTCCCCTATTTGAATCTCCTGCACCTCTCAATTTTAAATATTTCCAAATTACCCTCTTTCCTTTCAGACATTATAACTTTCTGCTGGTAGTTTCTTTCGTCATCGCGTTACATCTCCGTCATTGATTTCTTCCAGTTGAGGTTGGGTCCACATCCATATTGTTAACGGTGCGTTTTCTCTCATTTTTTATTTAGCTTTTGTTTTTTGGATAAAGCTTTCCAAAAAAGGAATAGTAGCAACAGTATCCGGAAAAGGTATCATGAAATTTTTTTTTTTTTTTTCAACTGTTATGGAATGACGATTCCCAAACACAACGAAATACCTATTCTAGAAATAGGTATATTTGTTCTGGAACACGCAATCCAGAATATGTATAGCATTATCCGGAATAGGTGTTTTGGGAAGGTTTTTTATATAATCTGGAAAGTCTATTCCAGAACTTAACCTGAATTCTGGAGTGGACATTCTGTAACGCAACGTGAGCAGTTTTGGATTCTCTAATCTGAAATTATGTTTGAAAACTTATAAAAATATCCCAAATTGTCGTCCCAGAAGACAATATACCATGTTACGGAATACATTTTCTAGAAAACATTGTTTCTGGATTTGTTCTGGAATTTAGATCTGAAACCATAACAATTTGACCCCAAAATCAATTCCTTTTCCTCTTATTGCTTGAAACATAAAAAGGGTTGAGAACGAGGTGGCGTGAGGAGGGAGCAGGGTGGTGCTAGGAGGGCGTTTCAAAGGGTTGTCGTCGCGCTTTCGAGGTGAAGGAGTGATAAGTTGGGCGGCGCACAAATCAGATGGGTGAAGTGTTAGGGGTGCCCGGTCAGAAAAATCGTTAAGGGTAATTTGGTCTTTACAAAATTGTTTGAGTGTGTAGGATCCAAATTGGGAAGTGCAGGATACAAATGTCCTTTTGTTTTTGTATTAGGATTCACCTACTGTTAATTTTATGTAGGCTCAATAGCAAAGTTCAAGCCCATTTCTGTTAACGGGCTTTCCCATAGTCCATCTCCAACTTTCATAGACTAAATTCCTATCAGACCATAAAACATTAGCATGATGGGTTTCCCTCTTCACTTTTTTTTTCTTTCATTTATAAATTCCTTCGATTCATTCAGAGCGCGTTTGTTCTCCAATTCCAGACATGATTTTCAGAATTCAATAAAAACTAAAAAGTAAGATTCTAGTCATAGCTTCTAAATTTTGTACTATAATTGCCGTGATTTTTGACTTTTTCCAAGGAGTTTTCAAACACACAAAAATGTGATTAAGTGGACTATCTACTTAAACAATAAGTTTATGCTAGTTACTAATAAGTGGATTGAATGATTGAATCATCGAATATATAATGAATGGTCACGCTAAGATTGTATTAATGAGATGCACTAAAGATAATCTCTAAATAATGGTCCCGTTCAATAAAAAGGAAACATGATAATCTACTCTAATAGATAATAATTGACCATTTTAGAAAGAATAAAATGGTATTAGATACTTAATTTAAAATTGCTTGAATAAAAAAAAACCAATAGACATGCCAACCTGCGCACTTAATCTCCACTGTGTTGTGTTTTAAGTTTACAACACACAATTAAAAAAGAGAGAGAAGAAAAATAGATAAAATGCATTATAAAACCTTAAGTTGTATAATTTAATTGGATAAGTTGATAAATAGAAACATTTTTTTATGTATATAATTCTGTTCATATGTTAAAAATTTGAAAGTTCATTCTCAAAATGACATAAAGTACTAACGTTCACAAAAGACAAATCTTAAATCATGAGACTTATTAATTTTCTTTTTCAAATTCTCTCGCTACGTAAGACACAGATTAAAATCACAAATATTGTACTGTAACTTCACGGGTGTACTCACTCAATAATAATTTGTCACGTGTGTTCAAAGATCCATTTGTCAAGTCAAATCTCAAATTAAAAAGAAAATAGAAATCAAACATGAATATTTATATTGGTTGAAATGTGTTAAGATAAAATTGACGCTACAGGGTCTGAACGTAGATTACTTATCGAATCTAAATCCCGATTTTCAAAGTTTAACGACTTAAAAGTTTAGGTTTGATAAAAGTCCATTAAGACCTTTTAAATAAATGAACGAAATTACACTTAATCTGGTATAGCGTAATATTTTAAATTATAATGTGTTTTATTTTATAATTAAAAATAAGTGTTACTAAAAAATATATTCTTTATGCGATTTTTTTAATCTATTTATGGATATACTTTATTTTAAAACTATGTGAAAGAATATAATCAATTACAACACTCAATTAGTATTATCGATAGCTTTGGAACAGATACATCATATTGAAAGCGTGTAATGTGATATTTCTTCTCCTTATATAAAATTCAAAAAAACATGAGTAAGAAAGAAAATGAAATTTGGATTTCAATATAAATCCAAACAAATATATTTATTAAGGGCATGTTTGTTTTTAAAGTGGAAAAATACTTTTGAGACAAAAGTAATTTTGCCAAAGAATTAAGATCCTTGTTTTTACTTTTATTTTATTTTTATTTGTTGAATTTGTATTAGAACACATGTACAATATTTTTAACTTCAATTTAAACATGTACTAAGATGGTCATCTTAAAATTGTAAATTCTTTAATAGATAATAAATTTAAATTAACACTTTTCATATCTTTTATATTGATTTTTCTTCTTCCCTGGATCACTCATACACACACACAAATTCTCATTCATTAAAATATCCAAGAACGATTCCTCATTCAACACCTCACCCCCTTTGCTTATGATAGCTTCCAATGGGCGTTGCCTCCAAATTTCTCTCTATCAACTAAGTGTTTTAGTGTATGTTGATTTCCTCTACAAGTCTAAGATCTAATCTTTATTTAAAAGAATTAAAATCAAAACAAATAACTTTTTAACTCACCTTTATTTTCATGATCAATATTAGTTAATAATATTGTTAGTTTTTGTTAGTAAAAAATTCAAACCCGCTATTTTCTGACTTTTCTTCTTCCTACCAACTAGATCAACCTCATAACTTATTTTTAAGTCTTTAGTGTACTCGTGTCAATGTGTCATGACATGCACAATGTTTTGTGTCCTATTAGATATTTTTTACTCTATATCCTGACATAAAACTTAACATGTCGGAGCTAAAATTTAACAAAAGTCACACACTCAACTTTGAAGTGATGATATGGAAAAAAAATAATATGCTATATACTTGATCCTTGACTTTATTTTTGTAAAATTTTTTTGGATTTATCTTAATTTCTTTTGATAAGTATAAAATTTTAAAGCCAAACTAATTTGCTATAAAATAAAAAGTAACGTGATTAATTAAATTGATTTTTCCTTCCGATATATTTCAAATTAAAAACAGCCCTCCATATTTTTTCTTTTCTTTTCTTTTCTGAAAGGTGAGATATGATATATATTATTAGAATGAATCAAGTTTATAAGAGATAAAAGCATCCAATCTTGGTGGTTTAACATCCAGCCATGCATACAAGTGATACAACATCATGAAATGGAAAAGATAACTTTTTGCTATATAAAAAGCAGCACTATTACTTTTCCTGCCAACATGTGTTAATGAGCATTATGTAAAAGATAACCGACAAGGTGTATATTTTAGTCACCAACTATTGTTCCATGCCCGTCTTTTCCATGCTTGCAGCAGCAGTGAACAATCTGATTCTAATTCAGCAGCAATTAAGTTCAAACCTCCAAAAAGAATTTATAAGATTGATCAAGGGAGTAAAGACAAAAAAAAGAAAATTACGTGTACGAAAATTTTCTATTTAAAAAACTAATAATTATATTATAATTAAGATTTGTCATTTGGCTCATAATAAAAAAAAGTTGAGACCTCTAAAAGTATTTTTAATGATTTTTTTAAATAAATTTCTTAAATTATTTTTTATGATTCCCACGTTATTTTTTATCCTAAAGTATTATGTCACTTTATTAAATCCATACACAATTTTATTTTAATGATAAGAAGTTTTAAAATTTTTTAAAAAGTTAATACTTTTATTTTTATTTCTAGTTAATTATATTCTAATTATGGTGTTGTTATGTGTCAGATAAATATTATTTGTTATTATTAATAAATAATTTCTTATAAAAGATATATATCTTATTTTAAGAAACTTTTCTTACCAAATAGATTTACTCCAATGAAAAATAAACTATAAAATACATCATCTTTTACTTAAAGACATTGTTCAAGAAATCCATGGGAGATACTTTAAATTATATATCTAATTGAGGACCATTGGAGTTTAGAGAGCTAATGCTTCTGCAACATTCTGGTATAAAAGCTTGGAGGCTGCTGCAACAAATTTACCTGCTATCTCTCATTACTAATATAGATATCAAAATTGATTTTAACTTGAGCAGCTGTGGAAGGAGTCCAATAAACGAAACATCAGTAGCAGCAGATGCAACTATATATGAACAATGTAATCGAACTAAATTTGCTTAATTTTTACAAAATTTGAATACAATAATTTCCCTTTATTAAACACCCCCATTGGTTTCTCTACCAGTTCAAACTATTGCCCAAATAAAGTCAAAGAGCGCTACAGCAATCCAATGGTCATTCCAGATTTAAGAATAATTTGCAACCATTAATTAAAATTTGAAATCAAAGACGCTTCAGTATGAATGGGCAGAGGAGAAACGAACCAAATTAATGCTTCTGACGACTTTTCAAGTAAGAATAGCATGTAAGATGAATAATGATTTCCTCTTCCTCACCGCAAATAGTGCAGATTGTATATCCACTAGATTCCACGTTCATCATTTTTTTTTTTAATTAGTATAATATTTGAGCATTCATACCATACAACGTACATCCGATCCAGAAGTGCACGAAGGAGTTGTCCATCCACTAGATCATTAATTAACCATGGCTGTTAATTAGTTAAGAAATTCACATTACACTATTTTGATTCTTTGTTAGTTAAAAACTTCACATTATAGTATATATACAAGTTTAATTCTTTGTACCATGCATCGTTTCAGCTTTATTTTATTTTATGAAGAATTTTTAATATAAATCTAACAATATTTATAAAAAATTTTCTCAAATAACATTAATTACACACACATAATTATTATCAAATAAACATTTCAATTTTTTTTTCAATATCATAAAAGTGGGCTAAGCTAATACACAAGATGTGCAATAGCAGAGCAACAGAAAGTTTGATACAGAAAGACTTGGCGGCATGACAGTGCAATTGATAAAATGAAAACAACCAACAAAAACTGAATCAGGCTGCAAGAAATGAAGAAAATACAATTCACAAAATGAAAACAGCCAACAAATACGTACGAAAAAAATAGTGGGAAAAAGTATTGAAACGAGTGAAGAAAAAACATATCAATGAATGAGAAAATACTAAAGGAAAATAATTCAATTGAGAGAAAAAAAATGTAAATGAGCCAAACAAATAGGTAAAAAAAGTGATGCAAATGGGATAAAGAAATAAGAAGAAAAAAACTTCAAATTAGTGAAAAAATACAAATAAACATAAAAATGACAAATAAAAAGCGACAAAAAGATCATTAAAATTGGCACAAAAAATAAGCGGAAAAAATGAAAATCATACAAATGAATAATAGAAAAGGACGAAAAATAGGTATTAAGATAATCTCTCAATTAGCATATACGTAGACATTAATAAAATATTTATATAAATAATAAAATACTTTTTGTTATTTTTTATTTTGTAGACTATAAAAGTATAATATATTATTATTATTATTATTATTATTATTATTATATAAGACATTATAATTTATAAATAATATAATGCATATTAATTTAATATTTCATATATTATATAATATTATATATATTATTTATTCAATCCTAATTCAATTACAATTAAAATAATGAATGGTAAAGTAGTAGTATCTTTATCCATTCAATTCAACAACAGCTTCTCTGATTCTAAAAATATTGTTGCTACCTACACGTTATAATGATGAAAGAATGATGCGAAAACAGTTTAGCGAAAAGCTTCCTATACGATGAATATTATTCTTTGTTTGGGTTTACAATTAAAGATGGCAGAGAAAATAATTGGATTTAAAGTTTCCAAAGAAAACAAGTAATAATTATCAATTATAAAAGTCATTTAGTGGATTTGAATTTGATATCAGGTCGCTGTCAAATTATAAAATACCATCATAGATCGTGTTAAGTGTTGAAATGTATAAAATGAATGATGAATGATGAGCGATGCCACGAATGTCATGTATCACTAAAAGAAAAAAAAAATATTTTATATGCATAACGACAGGTCAATTTTTTTTTTTTTATCAGACTATAGGTCAGTATATTAAAAGAAAAGGAAACTATCAATTAATTATGTTGAACTTTACAAACAAATATTAAATGAATTACAAGCTTTTAATAAAGTCTTACTAATTTCACCAATAAAAATAATTTAATAATAGTTAAAATATTAAAATAAAATATATAAATATTTAAGATTTTAATTTTGAAAAATCTTAAAATTTAGTTTGATAGAAGTGTATTTTATTGAGAATTTCTAAACATCTCGTTATATTGTTTTAATATAAAATTGTCTAAGATAATAATAATGATAATGATAATGATGATGATGATTTTATACATAATTTGTCTTTATACATGTATATGATGATAAAAAATGTTTTCAGGCTTCTAATATAAAATTAAACGATGAAAAAGATAACAAGACTTACCTTTTTCGTCTTTTCTTGTTTCGATGATTTTATGAAAACAAACACATACTTAAAAATGTTTTCCGTCTTCTAATATAAAACTAAACGATGAAAAAGATAACGAGACTTACCTTTTTTGCCTTTTCTAATTTCGATGATTTTATGAAAACAAACACCTACTTCCAAACTCGTAACAACGATCAGCTACTTACGGAACTCCTTCCTTATAGTTTTTATACTTAAGCTAGCGTCTAGGTACTTATTTGGGAACTTGACAAAATAAATTTTAAAATAATATGATTTATGATTGAATATTTTTATTATAAAATTTAATATAGAATTTTAAATTTAACACAATTTATTCAAAATTACTTCAATTAAGAATCGATTGTATATCCATAACCAACTTTAAATTTTCTCTAACATTAAATCAAACACATAATAATTCTATTTTCATTCACCATTTCACTGAAACCACACTTAAAAATGCTGAGTTGCATAATTATGTTGAAATGAGATTTGAGCAGTGTAGCTTTTTCTCGATTTTCTAATTTGCAAATAGAAACGCAATTGGAGTGAGAACTTTGCAATCACAATTCTGCTGATTGCATACATTCAGTCATATGGACGTGCATGTGCAAAGCCGAGGACAACGTGTGAATATTTATTTTTAAGTGAAGAGACATTTATAACCAAAAAATTGAAAAAGGTACATGTTCTTTTAAAAAATATATATATGTCCTCTCATCTGTATTTTTTGTTTCCTTCACATAGACAATTGACCGGCCGCCCCTAATAATAATGAATAGAAAGGCAAATTAAATTTTCCCAGCAAAAGAAGACAAGTATTGGGTAGTTGGGGGTTTGGAAGATGACAATGGAGGGATAAGAAGAAGCATCGAAGAAACTAGCCAAAGCCAATGCAACGACGCATGTGGTCTTTTCTCGGTCTTCTTTCCTGCCGGTAAAATCAACGCCAAGTTTATGTTCACGTTAATTGTTTTCATTTTTGTTTCGCTTTTACCTTGTATATTGGAATGAGTAAATTTTTCGTTTGAAAGGATGAAAATCAAAATCACTTTCGAATGATGCTCTAACTAATTTAACTGATGGTAACATGCATGGTCATGGGTGACGGGACAAATTCAAACTCCACGCTTTTTTTTTTATCAATGTGATTCATGTTAACTTATAATCACATAAATAAATTTTTGATAATATATTTTAATTCAAAATCTTAAAATTTAAGTTTATAAATTTTTTTTCCACTATATTATACTCAACTTTTTAATTCATATCACACTTATCATACTGAAAATTTTGTGTGAGTCTCACATTTTTATCTTTTTTCATTTTAATTTAAAATATTTATTTATTTTATCTCTTTTTCTCTTTTTTCTCCTAACAAGCAACCCTTAAAATGCATTGATTCAGAAAGTTGAACCGTGAATTAGGAAACACACAAGACTTATTAACAAATGGCAGTAACATGATCTCCCTCCTCGATAGCAGTTTGTATAGGAAGAGAGAGGGGATGAAAACGTGTAGGATATGAACCGCACGCACGTTCAAAGAGCAAAAAGAAAAATAAATAAAATTCTAATTATATTTGATCACATAAGCCTTACGTTTGAATTGACATCATCCCCAGGCATCACATAACATAAATTGCGAAATTCGCCCGCACTCATGGCTTTCCTTCTAGATAAGATATTTAGATACATCATCATACATGGCCTCCCTCCACATTAATACCAATTAAATCAAATAATCAACTCTTCTTTCTACTTGCTCCCACCTCCGTTTCTCACCAATCTTCAAACCCCCCAATTATTAGTATTCAACCTTCCACAAAAGTTTACTCCCCCAACTTATAAACAAAACAATCACAAAATAGTATATTTATAAAGATACTAGTACCACTCTCCATTGTAGCCATCACAATTGATTTTTTTATATAAAAATAAATTATGTTCACTGAAATTCATCAAGAGGCGGCACTCAGCACCAATTAATAAACCCCGTCCCTCAACAGAGGTCTATATATATATATATATATATATAAACTCTCAGCTTGTTCCTTCATCAACACAAGGCAAAGAAAAGATACATAACTTTGAATTTTATTATTTGATTTCCATGGAAGAAGTCTCAGTAGTCGCAAAACAAGAAGCACGAGTGGCACCTGCACCGGCCATAGTGGCCATGCTGCCATCCCCTGGCATGGGCCACCTAATCCCAATGATCGAGTTCGCGAAACGAGCGGTGCGCTACCATAACCTGGCGGTGACCTTCGTCATCCCCACTGACGGCCCACCTTCAAAAGCCCAAAAGGCCGTCCTCCAGGCCCTCCCGGACTCCATTTCCCACACCTTCCTCCCTCCGGTCAATCTCTCCGACTTGCCACCGGACAGCAAAATTGAAACCATCATCTCCCACACCGTCCTCCGCTCCCTCCCTTCCCTCCGCCAAGCCTTCCACTCCCTCTCTGCCACAAACACCCTCGCCGCCGTCGTCGTCGACCTCTTCGGCACCGATGCCTTCGACGTCGCCGCCGAATTCAATGCCTCCCCCTACGTCTTCTACCCCTCCACAGCCACCGTCCTCTCCCTCTTCTTGCACCTCCCCGCCCTCGACAAGCAGGTCCAGTGCGAGTTCCGAGACCTCCCCGAACCGGTCACCATCCCCGGTTGCATTCCTCTTCCCGGCAAGGACTTGCTCGACCCGATTCAGGACCGCACCAACGAGGCCTACAAGTGGGTCCTACACCACTCCAAGCGCTACCGAGAAGCCGAGGGAATCATCGATAACAGCTTCGCTGAACTCGAACCGGGCGCCTGGAACGAGCTGCAGAAGGAACAACCCGGACGGCCTCCGGTTTACGCGGTCGGACCGCTGGTGAGAATGGAACCCGGTACCGCCGACTCCGAGTGCTTGAGGTGGTTGGACGAGCAGCCACGTGGCAGCGTGTTGTTTGTTTCCTTCGGAAGCGGTGGGACCCTGTCCAGCGCCCAGATCAAGGAGCTGGCTCTCGGGTTGGAAAATAGCGAGCAACGGTTCTTGTGGGTGGTGAAGAGCCCAAACGATGAAATCGCCAACGCGACTTACTTCAATGCGGAGAGCCACGCGGATCCCTTGCACTTCTTACCAGAAGGGTTCGTGGAGAGAACAAAAGGAAGGGGTTTTTTGGTTTCGTCATGGGCTCCGCAGCCACAGGTTCTGGCCCATCCCTCCACGGGTGGCTTCTTGACCCATTGCGGCTGGAACTCTATCCTTGAGAGCGTGGTGAACGGCGTGCCTTTCATCGCCTGGCCTCTGTTCGCGGAGCAGAGGACCAACGCGTTTATGCTCACGCATGACGTCAAGGTGGCGCTGAGGCCCAACGTTGCGGAGGAGACTGGCTTGGTCCAGAACCAGGAAATAGCCAGCGTTGTCAAGTGCCTCATGGAAGGCCAGGAAGGGAAGAAGCTTCGTTACCGAATCAAGGATCTCAAGGAGGCTGCCGCTAAGGCTCTCGCCCAACATGGTTCCTCCACTAACCATATCTCCAATTTGGTTCTCAAGTGGACCAACAAACCACCATCTCTACTAACTAATTAAACCACTACTAGCTTCTTCTTCTTAGTTCTTCCTGTAATTTATTTTTTTATTATTATCTGCACTTTTCTAATGTCGCTGTATTTATTTAATTTGGGATGATGACAAAGGTTTGGTTTGGTTTGGTTCCATCTTTGTTTTGTTTACCATAACCATATCCATACATGGATAAAATGACACAATAAATAATTCGGTAAAGCAGGGGAAGAAAGACGTGTAAAAGTTGCATTCATCAGATGATTCATCCATCAATTATAGGATCATTTTTTGAAAAAAAAATATTATTTGTTCATTTTTTATTTATTTTTAGATACATTGAGTTTTTTCTAGTTATCTTTATTCAATTGTTTTCTTTTCAAATATTAATAAAAATAATTAAATTAATAAAGATACAAAAATAATATTTTGAAATGATAATATAAATAATTAATTTATTTAATATGATTAATTAAATTATTAACTAATTTTCTTAAAAAACTTAAGAAAAAACTTTCCACTATGTAGTGTAAATATAAGAGTAGCTTTGAAAATATACTATTTTTTTCAGTAAAAAAATCTTTAAAAACACTTTTAACTTCTAAGACTACGTTCCCAAATAAGTCCTAACATCACTCCGTGACCGTGACCGTGTCCGTGAATGAAGTGAAAGTTCAATGGCTAGACTGATAGTAATCAGGAAATAACTTTTTTGGTGCTAACTTGTACATGTTTCAAAATGGCTTTCACCCTAACATTAATGTGGAATTTCAAACTGGCTTTCTACCTAAAATTAATAAGTTCTATGGCTAGCTAGCTAATTAACCTGAATTTCTCCAGTTTGGTAAATGGCTTCAACCAGAAAAGGAGTATATCTCCGATCAATCATGAAGGATCACTCAAAGCTGTAAGATTAATTGAATGATTCAAAAAAATTACATATTTAATTTTTGTTACTAACAAAAAGTTAACAAATTAATAATTAATATTTATCGATAAAAAATATAATCAAAGATCAAGACATCAAGTAGTTTTTAGTTGAAGAATGGGTGACAGAATTTGCTTTATATGTTTTTTTTTATTATGGTCTAAAATTAATGAAATTCTTGTAGAGCTGCTAAATAATATAAATAATATGCTTGCTCTCTCAGTACCCTTTTGTCTCTGGCCCCGTCCCATGCGGATGGCATTTACTTGGCGAGCCACCCCCATTTGGTGCTCTCACCATCTTTACCTCATGTACCTCCTATTCCACTTTTTTTGGATAGATACATCCTATTCCCACTTTAATTACACCTTTCCCTCTTCAAAATGAAAAATAAAAAATAAAAAATATTTTCATTTTGGCAGTTTTCCTTTTTTGGTGGTGTTTGTATTATTCGTTAGCAATCCATTTTCATAACTGGTCCCCCCCCTCCCCCCCCAAACACAAAAAAAAGTCATTTTCCTATGCTTCATATTCCTTTTGGAAAAAAAAGACCGTTTCTTGGCGTCCATCTATTTTAAAGTTACATAAAATTAATTTTAAACGTTTGGAATGTCATTTAAAAATGTATCCAAATAAATTTAACCACAAGTTTTACAATAAACCTTTTGTCAAAAAAAAGTTTTACAATAAACCTTGCGATTGAAATGGAAAATTAAATTTGATATAAAAACAAAATTGGTACTTAAATGTTATAGAGTAGCATTATCATCCTTTTAGGATAGAAATGAGTTTATTGTTTGCACCAGCGGATACTACTTACTAAGAAGCTTTACTCTCTTTTTTGGTATGGCCCTCCTTTTATTTGTAAATAAAGAGGAAAAGTGAGCACAAAAGATCTGAGAATCTGAAATGCTAGTATATGCCATTTATATACTGGCTTGAATACTTTTTCTTCCTTAAAATGATTGATGTTTTAGTTTTTTATGTTAAAATTATTTATATTTTACAATTCAAAGTTTCATTATTTATTTTTCACCTATAGTTCTATACTCTCGTTTAACATAATTAGGTTTCCTTTCTACAATAAATATTGCACTTACAATCTATATAAAAACAATTTCAGCAATTCATGTTTATATTCTCTCTCTCTCTCTCTTTCTATATATATATATATATATTAAATAAGGATGTTTTCAACTAATTACATTAACATTTTATACATATTAAATGTTTGTTAATCTATAATTCTTTATACACTTAACCAGTGGTGGAGCCAGAAATTTTTTTGAGAGAGGACGAACATAAAAAAAAAATTATATCATAACAAAAAGTACTTGAAGACAATACAAATCTAATATACAAAAGGATGCAAATCGCAAACCACATAAAGACAAATTGCAAATAGGGTGGGTTGATGAACAAACTGACAAATTCTAGTGAGTCTTAATAAAATAATTCATAATTTAAAATCAAACTCAAAGTAATAATATGAAGATAAGAGATAAAGAAGACACAATCAGTTTTAGCGTGAAAAACCCAATTAGATAAAAAATCACAACGTCCAAATTGGATAATCAATCTAACGGACAACTCCATTATGATAATAAATAAGTACCTTTAAATTCTGATGGAGAGTTAAGAATCAGACTTGTCAAACACTTCTATATGATCTCATAACAATTTTCTCAATGATGCAAACATAAACTCTCTAAAGCTCTAATATTATTTGGAATGAAATGCATATTATCAACACAAAAATATGTTTCTATTTATACTAATTTAAGCATACGATTTTAACCAATTTTTGAATGCAATCCTAAAAATATTTTATCATATTATGCAATGCAATCTTAAATATATTTTATATTATATCATACAATCTTAAAAATATTTTATATTATCCAATACAATCTTAAAAAATATTTTATCATATTTTTGAATATAATATTAAAAAATATTCTATACTATATTTAAATGCAATATTAAAGAATATTTTATCTTATTATATGATGTAATCTTATAAATTTCTATTATATTATATGTAATCTCAAAAATATTTTATCCTATTTTTTAATGTAATATTAAAAAATATTATATCATATTATATTATTATGTAATGTAAAAAAATTTTGTTGTTAAATTATTTTTTTAATTTTTAATATATATATATATATATAATAAAATTTATATTAATAAAATTTTAGGGGGGCGTGGCCCCCCTGTCTGCGCCCCTGCAATTAACCTTTACATATTCATATTATTCTTAGAACGGGGGAGTATTTGAAAGAATGTAACATAACTGGAATTTTAAATTATACATTTAAAAAAAAAAAGACTGCTATAATAGTTAGTTAAAGATTTTTTTTTCTCTAATTACAAGCACTATAAAAATTTCAATCATGGCTCGTCAAAACTAAATTATAATAGTAAAAAAAGTTGATACTCAATTATCAATTTAGAATGCTACATCAGTTCAGAGACCTTACCTACTCTGCCTCCAAGTGAAACTCATGGGTTGCGTTCCTTACCTACGAAATGCAATAATAACCCATTATACAATTTTATAATAAGCTTTTTGTTGAGTTTGAATCTTTAAAATTTAAAGTAAGTCCAATTATTAAATTTGTAAAATTTAATATTTTTTTAACCTTAGATTGTAAATTCGAACTTAATATTTTATTTTGGATTTGGATAAAAAAATTATAAATATTTCTAAGAAAAAATAAAATAAAACAATTTACAAGCTAAAGTAAGTTTATGAATACCTTAATTCATACAAATTTTCTCATATTAGTTTATTCTTTAAAACCTTATTTTTAAGCTATGAATAGTTTAACTTTAACTTATATTGGACAGGTAAGGAAATTTCTTGTTGAGTTACGTGCTTACGTAAAGATGAATAAACCTCAATTAATTAATCTTCTTTTAAAAAAATAATTTTATAAATCAACTGATTGATTATTAATATATGAATATATGATCATATCTACAATCTCTTTCACTCTAGTATAAAAAATAAATTAATTCATCTATTATCTTGATCATTTAATAAAATGGTAATCAAATTATTCATATTTGTAGATGATGTTATATGAACTCATGAATGTGGGAAGTCAAGCTTCGATTCGACGGCACGATGTCCGGTGTGGGGGTGTGAAGTAGAAGTTGGGAATGAGATCCCACCAAAATGGCAAATGAATGAGTTGGTTGTCTTGAAGTGAGCAAATAGGTAAAATTGTTTTAGAGTAAATAGTCATTTTTATCTATGAATGTGTAAAGTGCTGACAAATCTGTCTCTATAAAGATAGAATTCAAATTTTTGTCCAATGAAAAAAGTATGACAAATATATTCCTCCGTTAACTTTCGTTTGTTACCGTTAATATCAGGGATGAATTTGTCGATGTACTCCATATTCATAGATGAATTTGTAAGCTCTATCCAAAATATAATTTAATCTTCATATTCTCTCTTTTTTAATCATTACAAATAATATTGATTTAATAAACATAATTTGGTTGTTGTTCTGAAATTTCTATTATAACAATATTAGATAATAATAAAATCAAGTTGAGTCTTATTTTTTTTGCAAGGATTAATTTAATGACAGTGTATTTTAATTTATTTGAGCCTCAAATTTTGGGTAAGTATTATAAGTAAAAACAAACATAATAATAAGCATAATATTGATTAATAAACATAATTTGTTTGTTGTTCTGAAATTTCTATTATAACAATATTAAATAATGACAAAATCAAGTTAGATATCATTTTTTTGTAAGAATTAATTTAACGACTGTGCATTTTTATTTGGGTCTCATATAAAATATTTTTTATAAAGTACTGTCACATTAAAATTTCAAAACAAAAATATGAGATAATACTTACCAAAAATATGAGACTCAAACAAATTCAATTGCACAGTCATTAAATTAGTTCTTACAAAAAATAAAACTCAGTTTGATTTTGTCGTTATCTAATGTTATAATAGAAATTTTAAAACAACAAAAAGATTATGTTTATTATTATGTTTATTTTCCTAATTTTTTAGTGTTTATTGTAATATTATGCTTGTAATGATTAAAAAAAAAGAGAATAAGAAAATTAAATTATATTTTAAGTAAAAAGCTGACAAATTCGTCCTTGAATATGTAGTACATTGACAAATTCGTTCATAATATTAACGGTAACAGTTGAAAATTAACAGAGAGATATATTTGTCACACTTTTTTCACTTTCAGAAACAAAAATTTGAATTTTTATTTTTCAAAAATAAATTTATCAACACCTTATACATTCAAAAACGAAAATAGCTATTTACCCATTATTTTATTTCATATGACAAAAGTCCTTTGATATAGTTTTCTCTGTCCTCGATCCACTCTTTTGGGTGACCTCATGTGTTTTCTTTGGAGTGGTGTTTTTGGACCTTCCTTAAAATGGGTCGACCCATGGCCTGACATATATTTTAAAACTTTATACTAGATCAATTTGGTGTGTGTATATAAATGAGATACCAATTAATTTTAGATTAAGATATAACTTTGTAGACATAATATTAATCAGTGAAATTTTAAATTATGTTTGCACAATATTAAAAATAATAATAATGTGATAAGCAAACTTTTTACACGATCAGTATATGATTCTTTTTATTTTATTGTTAAAATCAATAAATTTATAGGAAATTATCATTTGAAATTAGAAGATAGTGTTAAAAGATTATATATTATCAAATGCATATACCATTTACTCTACTATTTAGTGACTAGTGAAACATTTTCAATATTAATATTGCGACGTGATTATGATTTATATGTTCTAAAAAGGAATTGAAAAAAAGTTAGCGTAAGTTGTTCATGTTCACACACACACATATATATGCATTATAACTTCTGATCGGTCACGTTAAAAATTTAAAATAAACCTAAAATTTAGTTACCTCTAAACCAAGTTTAAGATTTCAATTATGTTGATAAATTGGATAAAATGGTTTTGGATGGATGGGTTAATTAAGGTGGTTATTGTGTACGAAATTAAGTTCCCCTGGCCTGGTAGCTAGGGTCATCAGGAGTTCAGTTCCGTGGGGGTGGAGTAAACTGCACGATTGGCTATTCTGGGTTTATAGATCACAGTCACAGTCCAAATCTTGTGGCGGGGTCTAGAACAATTCAGTAAGGTCCATTTGTTGCTGTCACTTTGATTCAGTTTTGTGGAGGGGACAGAATTTTCACCAAGGTTTTAATTAAATTGTTAATTTTCAACAATCAAAGTTATTCTCCGTATTTCTCACACAATTGAGGTTTCTCAGTTTTGTTACAAGTAAAGGTGCTATATATTAGTTGTCTCCTAAAATTGTTGAAGGGCAAAACTTTACAAAAATCAAACATTTGTTTAGATATTTGCTATCTATCCTTTACAACAGCAGCTAGAAGGTTGAGAACAAAGGTCAAATTTATTGGTATGTGTTTCATTGTCGTTTTGGTTTTAAATTTTTAAAAATTATTTTCAAAATTTAAATAATAGAAATAAGGGAAGAATATATATATAAAAATTACAAGGAAAAACATGAGTAATATAAACCTAAAAGAAAACAAAAAATAAAAAATTAGAGATGTTTTGATTTTTGGTTTTGGAAAGCAATTTTCAAAGCCCACTACCATGAAACATTTTTTTTTGTTTCTCTGTTTTAAAACAGTAAACAATTTTTGAAATAAGGAAATAAACAGCTCTCTAAAGATATTAAAAAGAAAAAGGCAAAAAATAATCTAAATGATATATAAATATCGCTTAAATGGTAATTTTATGTTGATATATATCCTACACAATTCTATATATACAGTGGAGATTATTGTTTTTTATTATATTTTAAAAATGTCTAGTGATTTTTCTTGTTAAAATTCGCTATAGTATATACCTGGTTATACTGTTTTTGATGTTTATTTACTGTCCATTTTAAGTTATATATATATATATATATATATATATATATATATATATATATAAAGATGACAATTTTCTTAATTCTAACGTGTCAATGTCATATCTGAGATGGTATATATAATAAAACTCAATCAGTTCTTCATTTCTCAGCAATCATGACTACCATATCACGATTTTGCATTTTTAAGCAACTGCATCCTGAGTCGTGCCCACGTCAACCACATTAATTTATACCAATTTTTCACGGCATCATAGTTTCGAATGTTTATGTACTTGTTACTGCAGCTGCAATCTAGAACCTTATATATATATTATATATATATATATATATATATATATATATATTAGATTTTCATCAACCGATCCAAATTGATGTAAATCAAGGTGATCGAATCAAAAAATCGATAACCAAAATAATCGAAAATCGAAAAAAAAAATTGAAAATTTTTACTGGATTAGATCGGTTTTTGGTTTGGCTGGTGAAAATCGATCCAATTATAAACCTTATCTTACCCTTTACCTACTTGAGTCTATTCCCAATCATAGCCCAAAAATCAAAAATTAAATACATTGTTCCTTATTTTATCCAATAAAAATTAGAAAATAATGTTTGTTTTTGTCCAATAAATTTGTTTGTTTATGTTAGATATTCCTTATTTTGATAAAAATAAGTCTCATAAGTTTTATTTTTAGACTTTTTAAAAAACTGAAAACCGACCCAATCAAAACCTAAAAAATTAGATTGGATTGGATCGAATTTGAAAAAAATTTCAAACCAAATAAATAATCAAATGACCAAACTAAAAAGATTGGATCAAACAATTTTTTACGTCAAAAATGATCCAAACCACAAACACCCTTAATATATGTGGTATTAAGTATTTTGTTGCAACCGGATCTCAGAGCATGATGTTCAAAGTTTAGGGTGTGCGTGTTACACGTCTTGCGAAAAGCCGGTATGTGTTCAAGACTATTCAACGAAACAAGATTGTTGGTATGAAAATTTGGCCTTGCTCCACCTCAAGAAATTTGGAATATGCTTTTTGTTAGTAAGAACAAAAGCATATTACTAAGAGTTTGACAAAAAAAAAAAAAAATAGAAGTAGATCAAAATTTATTTAAAGAAAGATAATTAAATAAAATTTAATGAAATGAGATATAAATTAACAAAATCTGTATCTTAGGATGGAATGAAGAAAAATTATAAACTTAATGAAATATTAGAATCGTTATTATTTATATGTTCCACACAATCTTTTTTTAGTTGTTATTATCTTCTTTTTTCCCCTTCTTTTTTATCCTTCTTTTTTTTACCTTATTTATTTATTTTTCAAATTTTTTGTGTCTATTATTTAATTTATCTACCACCAATCTCAATTACCCTACCTTAAAGATGTTGCTAATGATAATGTTGTTTTAAAATTTTGTATGATAATTTGATGCAACTATATATATCTATCTTTTTTTGAGGCTTTGGTTTTTCGTTTTTATGTACAAAATGAAAAAAAGAAAAGATATTCCAGATTCTTCGTTAGATTCTTCGTTGAAGTCAAGCTAGTTAGTAATCCAAAATTAAATAATGAAATAAAGAAGTTAGCTAGTAACCAGTAAGTGATAAAATGTCTCCATCTAAGGTAAAAAGAAAAAATTAAAGCAACATGGTCACGGTCCAATAGTACTCCAATGCAAGAGCTAGATTCTTTCTGCAAATATATTAGTATACTATTTCATTACAGAAACGTACTTTCTCACCACATGGGAAAAATCGGCCAGCATTCTTAAAAACTTAAAACTCTAAATCAACACATGCATGCATGCCCCATACATGTCCTTAGATATCTACGATATGATTCGGCCTTAGGTTTTGAGCGTCCTTTTTCGAATAATATCCAGGTATTAGGTATATGGATCGGATGCCACGTAATTCCCCCCCTCTTCAAGACTATGAGGCCATGTAAATAAAAGCTAGGCTTGATGATGGCAATTCATAGAAATCGTACCAGTCCATTCAGGCAGAACTAATGTTAATCAAATTGAAAAGAGAAAAAAAAAAAAAAAAACACAAACAAACACGAGAAACAAAACGTAAAAAAACACCCACCGTGGCAAAACCGATTACGTCACCTGGTTTCTCCCACTTCCAAACGATTTTGCTCACCTCATTGCAGAATTATTTTTTCTTCTGAGGCACACTATTTTTCTTTTGAAAAATTCTCTTCTATTTTATTCTACTAAACAACCTATTTCCACCCTCTTTCTTCCTCTTCTTTTCTCTTCGTTCATGTCCCCTTCTATTTTGATTATTAACCAAATACAATGTTATAGAAGTTAAATCTAAGTTTATGTAACTTTAATTTTTGTTTTAATTCCTTAATGATAAGGCCAAAATCCTAAATTCCTAATCACAACCATATCTTCTTCTTTATAGTTATATAGGAATCGTATCCAATTACTGTATATCTTTGAATAACTATCTAATGATTCTAATCTATCGTGGAACTATCGATTTCAGCGTCAATTTATGTGCTTGTCGATCTTTGGATAAGCCATATATTATTGGGGTTGTGGGGCTCCATTTGTGTGGTATACTATTCGTCACTTTTATGTCCTATTTGCAATTTAGAAGATAAATATGGTAAATAAAAATAAGTACAAATAATATAAAAATAAAAGATGTTCAATTAAAGAGAAATAGATAATAGACTAAGAGAAAAATAAATAAAAAATAAGAAATAATATCTTGAATCTTACAAATTTTGCAAAAAGAGAAAAAATAGTAAATAAACTTTTTAATTTATTATCCCCATTATTATTATATTTATATTTATATTACCAGAGTTGTAATTACTATCATTGCAATTGGTCATTTATTATTAGTATATATGAATGATTTTAAAATTAGAATCGATCTTTAAATTGGCCAAAAAACTTGTTTAAGGTTTAATGGTGAAATCATGCTAAAACATAATATAATAATAATAATAATAATAATAATAATAATAATAATAATAATAATAATAATAATAATAATAGTTTTGTTAATTAGTATCTTAGAACACTTGTTAATAAATTAAAAGAGAAAAGTTTTTATTAAAAATCATATAAATAAAACATTTAGAAATTGTAGAAAAGCATATTTTTGTTCATTTCAATAAAATATTTTTTGTTTACTTCCTTAACTAGTGCTATAAGGATACTAATCTGATTATTACTTGTTTAATATTAATTAAATAATATTAAATAAATATAATATCACAAGATTATAACTCTTAAAACTAAAATAAAAAATTATTTTTATAGATTCTTAACATTCAAAGTATAAATAAAAATTTAAATTAAATATATGTTAGACTTTTTTTTAAAGGCAAAGATTTTTATTAAGAACTCTTAGTTTAGTACAAGTGGTGCCCAACTAAGCTTCAAAACACCTTACAGCGGAATATATCATAAAATCAACTTTAAATTTTAATAAAATACAATAATCTTTATTGACAATAACACGTTTACAAAAGGAAAATACAAATTAATATTATATAAATTATAAGGAATCAAAATATAAAAATTAATTAACGGACATTACGTCTTAGAACATAATTAAAAAAAATTATAAGTTTGGTGAAAAGTTATATCCCTTATTATCTCTATATTTTAAATTGTCAATTTTTAGTCCTTTTTTTCTTCATTTTTCTCTCCTTTTCGTCCCCTGTTTTTTTAATCCCCTTTGTATATATTATTGGACTTGAGTTAAAGGTAATGTTGATGTTGAATATTTTAAAAAATATAAAATAATTTATATCTATTTATAATCTTTATTAAATATTATTTTATTTATCTTAAAAAATTTTAAAAAATTAAAAAAATTAAAAACCAAATTAAATTAGTTTTCTTGATCCATTTCTTTTTTCTTGTCATGAATGCTTACGCGCGCACACACATTTTTGTTTTCTGCCATATAACCAATTCTTCACAATGGGTCTTGTTTTTTAATCCTGATGTAAATAGAAGGCTGTTGCTTTCTGCATCTTTGTTATTATTTCCTGTACACATTATATTTTACATTCCGATTGGGTTATTCAGATTGAACTATCGGAATGTCATGGGTGCAGGAAGCAATAATAAGAATAATAGGAGATACAGGAAGTTTGAGCCCAATAGAATCCAATTAAAGAGGTTAATGCTCCGCGAACACCGTAGCTCAAAGTGGATATCAACAAACCAATTCACTAACATTTTAGTAATCAGGCCAATTGGCCCAATGACAAAATTTCTAAGCCATTACGCCATTGTTCACCCTCTTCCTTCAATTGTGCACCCTCTTATTTTTTTTAACCATCTAAAATACTTAATAATCATCCTCTCAATACAAAGATCTAATCAAATAAAAAGGAAGCTGAAATTCCACTCCTCACTGAAGCGAACAAAAAATTCAAGTGCACTTGGAGATGAAATCCGAATAAGTGTGCATTTCGACTAATTCCCTTGATATGATTGATGAATTCAACGGTTAGGAAAAACAAGTCTTAAGGGCAGTACGATCATGCCTTATCATGGTCAAACCCCGCAAAAGTGAGACCAGTTCCTACTAATGTTGCAAGAAATTGAGAAAAGCCTGGGATTTGAGTTGCCAGCATAATGGGTGGGTAACAGGGTAAGTACTGTACTTAGGCCCAAAAGAGACAATAAAAATTCCCTCTGTATATCCATATAACTAATAAATCAATTCAAAATTAAAGCAAAAAAATGAATTTTAAATTTTGTTATCAATTTTTATTTTTTACGGCAACTAGATTAACACATTTCATTCACAATAATGGCAAAAATACAACTTGGATAATGAAAACCATGTGGGCTAGCATAAAATCTAGTCACCTTAACAAGAGAATGATCGATTTGATTGGCTTGCCAAACTTCTTTTGGATGAGATGAAGTTTTTCCTTACAACATCTCAAGATTAAACCAAATTCAGAATTAATCTGGTTCCTCGAGGAGATGGCATCAGTAACTTGTTTGCAGTCTAATTTAAAAATAACATTGCTCAGATTCTGGTCAACGATTCAATTGATTAATGCAGCTAAAAGAGCCTTTGCTTCTGCTTCATATACTAGCAAAGAACCATCGAAACATGATCGAAAACACAAGCAAATTTACCTTTTTCGTTTCTGATACATGAGCCAACTCCATAGCAGTTTGAGTCACGAAAATACCTGCATCTAAATTGCACTTGAAGAAACCAGCAGCAGCTTTTTTCCATTGTTGAGTATGTGAGGAAATTGGTGAACGTCGAGCATCAGAAACTAGATTGGCAAGTTGTTTCGCTGTTTGCCAGTGAAGAATGAACTCTTTCGCACCATAGTTTTCATTATCAACTAAAAAAAAAAGATATTTTAGAAGTTATTAATTCCACCATTAATTAAAAAGATACTATTGTTTTTGAAAATCGAGTGTTCAGCAGAAATGTGGAATTCTGCTTTTTGGTTTGACTTTTTTGGTTTTGATCTGTTTCTCTTTTACTTCTGCAAGGCCTTTCAATCATGGCTCGTCAAAACTAAATTACAATAGTAAAAAAAGGTGATACTCAATTATCAATTTCACATTTTTTTTTGGACACGAGATACATTTTCACATAAAACAAAGTACAAATATTATAACTTACATGATTCGTATCGTATTCGTCCTTTCCAGCTAGCTAACAAACTTGGGTTATCAAAGTTGTTAATTTACTAACAAACTTGTCTTTTGATTACCAATATGATTCGTATCGTTTTCCTTAATTTTTTATATAACTTTCAATTATTTTTCTTTATATCTCGAACAAACAATTCGCTTGCATCGTTGGCTGATCTTGGTGATGCACTAACTAGCTAATTGCCATCTAGCTGTTCTGTGATTTAGAAATTATAAAAAATTGTTTCAGTTTTATCGTTAGTCTTGTGTTTGAATTTGAATCATAATTATGTTAAATTCTTAAATAAAAAACTGTCATTCATAAAATTATTTAACGACTCAAGAACTCTGAAGATTTTTATCGTTAGTCTTATTCGGTATAAGACAGCTCCAATGTACAAGAACTCTGAAAAAATAGATACTTGGCCTAAGAAACTCATTAAGCACCTTGCATTGGAGATGTTCTAATGCATGATAGTCAACTCTCTTATACCGAACAAATCATTATATTATATATTACCATATCTTATATATAATCACACCCTTACGTGCAACGTACGTATTTAAAATTTAATCTAAATTGAAGTAGGATTTGCACCCCAAAAGTATGTAGGGTCATCCCCTTGAAATAATAATATAGTTCTCTCCTAATCCCTTACCATTTTAAAATATCATCTTTGATCCCTACTTTAACCTAATTTATTTTATAAAAAGGTCGTAATTAAAATTAAAATGATATATATGTGTGTGAGGAAGAATTAAATTATGTTAATATAACTTTGATAATTATTATATTATTTTTATAATTTGATATGCATGTTTGCACTTATAACCTAATTGCCACTCCTACTAATTAGTTTCCTTTTTATTTTTGTAGTTTTATGCAAGTGATCTCTCACACATGAAAATTGTTGAACACATATGGTATTCGATATGTGGCTAATTTGTTAAAGATTATTTGAGGCTAAAAAAACAAGTGAATCGATATTGAACACGATGAACATGGGGAATGATCATAGAAAAGTATTAAAAAAATATAAATTTATTTCTTTTTAACACACACATACACATGATTTTTTAATTATATTTAAATACAAATTAATTTAGATCTGTCTTTGAATAAGCGAATCCACCTATTTGGTAGGTTAGATGAGGTGACCTTATCCTTCTTTTGCGGATTAGGTGAATTAATTGATAGATTCAACATGTTTGGTTATTCTTACTCTAAGATAATGGTGTATATTGTTAATAGATTTCTTCTGATGTTTTTTTTTTGTATGTAATATATTTTGTTGAATTTATATATTGTCCTTTCTTATAGTTGAGGGATTCCTTTTGTGCCTTTCTTTATAATGCTCTGTCTTACTCTTACAAATAATCTTTTGAGTTAAACATATTCTTCTTCTAATTTTTTTGGATTAAGTAAATTGTTTTATCTTATCAAGATAACTAGTTAGTAAAACACATTTAACGATTTAATGATCATTTTCTCAAACAAAAGAAAATAAATGAAGGAAACTTGAACATAAGTCACGATGGACACTTTTGAAGTCCAATAATCTTAAGCCACATTGTTTATAACATGTTTATGTAGCTTACATTTAACATAAAAATTTGATTGGGTTAAATAGAAGTACAATTTTGAAAATTTCAGCAATTAAATGGAATGAAATTATTTTTAGAGGACTAAAACAAATATGATTAATATTTGAGGACTAAAATCATGTTTATCCCTTTTAAAAATATAAATCACGCAAAATTACTTGTGCAGAGCTCATTCAAACACTCAAAATTCAAGAACATAAATATTTTTAATTACAAAAAAAATAAATATGTCATTCTCAATGTTATTTACTTGCGTGTTATTTAGAAAGTCAATTGAGACTTAATAACATCTTTAGTGGTAGATCTCAACTTGAGATTTTATATTATTTTTTTGGTAGATCCAATAGTGTTACCTAAGATTAAAGATCTCTTAAAATATCTTTCATTTTTTCTTTAATGATAAATCTCATTTTGAGATATGAAAGAGAAAAAAAGGAAGAAAATTTATTTATTTTTTGAACAATATACATATTTTAATGAATTTTCTACAATAACTTATCACCCATGTTGAAGATCTATTCAACTATTTTATTATGATATATAATGAAAATCAGATATTGAGTTTAAGATTTTTGTTTAAGATATTACACTAAAAATACTATTATAGAAAACTATACCTTACGTCCAATCTTAGTTATTAACTAACTACTGCGTGCCACGAGATTGTAGATTAATTAGAGAGACTGGAGAGGGTAACCTTCCAAAATGGATTTTGAATGGCTTGAGAAGGATTTAAAGCCAAACCTATAAAGTTGGTGAATTTTTTTCTTTAAATCTTTAACTTCTTGTACCAATTTTAGGTTGGCAATTTTTTTTTTTTGTCACACTTTTCTAACGATGTTGTTCCACCCAGACGGTTTTGCTAACATTAAAAAATGATGAGGATAAGAAAGGGACAAATGTGATATATTATAATTTTTTTATTAATAATTTATAATAATTGGCTTGAAATCTGTAAAATTTCTAAGAGATTAGAAGTGACACACTCTTTGAAGACCTTGAGTGAAAATAAATTAATAAATTAAAGGGTATATACAAAAAATATTAGTAATGTTGCTTCCGAAATCAAGTCCATGTCTATACATGTCGGTGGTTGCTCCAGCCACTAAATTACAGTAGGCATAAAAATCCTACTCCGGCTCCGGTCATGCGAAGTATTTATGCATAACTGTGTCTTTCGGAGTCCCCTAAAAATGAGGAGAAAGTATAGTTTTCCAATTTGAATATGGTGAGTATCCAATATTTGAGAAAAATTTAGTCGAGAAACTCTATTTATTTAACAAGAAAAGAGAGAAAGGGAGAGAAGAGTAAAAATATAAATATAATAAGATATTAGATGTGATAGACAAAAGATAAAGAAAAATAATAAATATAGTGATAATACATAAAGATGTCTATGTTTTATCACTTCCCAAATTTTGTTTCGTCCGACTATCTTGTAAAAAATATTCATATGAGCATTGAAGATCACATGTTTTTCATTTGAATATTTTATGATATAAAATAGTTCTATTTTAAACTCATAAACAACATTTTTTTTATTTTCTTATAAATATTTCAAATAATTTTGGTCCCTTACTTATCTTACAGTTAATACAATTAGTTCCTTTAATTGGTTAAGTTGTTGATTTGGCATTAGCTTTGATATGTCAGCCTTACCACATGGGTCAGTATAATGAGGTGTCTATCACATAGACCTGCCATTTGTGTACGATAATTAAATTATATTTTAATAATTAATTAATTAAGTAACATTTTTTAGGAAAAAAATGGAACAAATTTGCTAGCCATGTCGTCCACTGTTGTCCTTTCTAATGACCAATTTGTTATTTGTGGTTGAATATTTGTTGAATCTTTTATGCATAAAAATATTTATAAAATTTTGATGACATGTAAGCTTGGTCCATGAATGACGATGGTGTGTGTGAGTCATGGTTTCGCGGGGTACCATGGTTCGAGGTAGGGGCTTGTGGCTGGATGTTGGCACAGAGACGGATACAACAACACATGACACATGGTTTTCACAACTATCAATAATCAATACTCTATATATAGTACAACTTAAAAGAAAGCTACAACAGAATTATTGCCATAATTAACAGTTTCTTGAACAGTAGATAAACAAAACTTTAGTAGATTTGCCCTTTATCAATGCTAATATAGATGAGTTTGTTTAATTTTTTTAAAATAAGTATTTTTTATACAAGTATTTTTTTAAGAATTTTAAATAAAAAGAAAATTATTTTTTAAACAAAAGTAATTTAAACAAACACACTAAAAAATAAAAAAGTTACTTATTTTATTAAAATAAATGCTTCTTTCAATAAATAAATTTAAATAAATTGACCTATAATCAATTACAACTAGCTTAAAGTGTTCTAAATTTAATAAATCTTAGCTTTAAGATATGAATTGTTGCCTAAGAAGTAAGAACCTAAAAAGGTTGCGTGCTGCACTATACTATAATTGTCAATCAAAATTTGAGGGAAAAAAATGAGATTATAAAAATGTACCATATTTATGTTAATTTTCTGTTGAGAAGACATTTCAACCACACATAAAATCACTGTAGTCAAAGAATGAGAAAAATAAAATAAATCTAGTATTTCACTCTAGTCCAGTACAAAAATGTCACTCTTGAAGTACCAAATAGTGCTTTGTGCCACCATCAAAATTGAAAATCAAAACTAGAAACATGCATGGGACGTCTGTAACAGTACAGAAAAATTGTATCTAACTATATATGGAATCCTTAATAGATAAAATAACTTTGGCTGCCAAATGGAAAATTGGCCATCTAATCATCGTCATATAGTAATTCTGCAAATAATCAAAGCGCTCAAAGGGCGCTGACCAAATGGAGCCAGCAGAGCAGGAAAAAAACATATAGATGAGACACATGAAGGAGAGAATCCAAGTGAAGCTTGATTTTTTGTATTGAAATAATTGTCTCTGTCGGTCTAGAATGTACTTCAATGATTATCGATCCAATGAAGCCTTTGGATGCACATAAGAGTTCACCTTTCAGACTGAGACTGCACACTGAATCCAACCCTTCCTTCAAATTTCCAAATCCCCTTAATTTTTTTTTAAAAGCTCTTATAACAAAAAAATGGATAGGAGCACTAGACGTGCCAGTCTCCATCATCACATACGTACACCAATGTCACGGTGAGCTCAATAATGCAAACTCCGAAACTTAATAGCATTTCATTGGCAGTTTGCAGGGATACAATAATGAGTGTATTAAAAAATGTTTTGACATTGTTTCTCGGCCAGGATAACGACCCATAAGGCCATAACTAGCATGGAGCTTGAAATCTATTTCAGTTGAAACTGAGTGTGGTGTACTGCTTGAAGCTGGCGCTGCTTAAAGAGCCTTCCATAATCAGAGAATGTGTCAAAGGTGGACCTCTTAAAGAGCCTTCCACAATCAGAACGGAAACTGGTGCTGCTTGAAGCTGATATTTACAACCCAAATTACTTTGATGCTGCAATTGAAGGATGCGAGTTTGTGTTTCATGTGGGCATGTGGCTACTCCCATGACACATGAACCCGGCTCTCAGGTTAGCCTGTTAGTTATGTTTTAAAACATATGGTATGAAATTTATAATATATTATAATTTCAATATGTTTTTATTTATTAATGATTTGAGTCATGTCATGATAAAATTTATAGCAGTACAAGGATACTAGTGAAGCGGCAGTTGCTGGAACAAAAAGCATTGTCCTGTCTTGTGTGAGAGCAGGGACGGTGAAGCGTCTCATCTATACAGCGTCTGTTGTTTCTGCTTCTCCTTTGAAAGAAGATGGGAGTGTTTTCAAAGATGCCATGGATGAAACTTGCTGGCCTCTTCACAATTCATTGGCATATGTATACCATGATGATCCTTTTTATAAGGTAAGTTCCCAAGTTTCCATTCTTGAATTTGTTTGAAAGAATAGCGAATTCGTTGTTCCCCTTGTTCTGATATCAAGGATTTTTGCATATTTATTACTTTGTTTAGATTTGGAGTTAAATAATAAAGAAAAAAAAAAAAAAGATAGATAAAAATGTGAGGTTTCAATGAATAAAGGAAAGAAATAAAGGAATTTTTTACTCACTTGTTTTAATGAGGGCAAAGGATGATAGAAATAAATAAACTATATGATTTTTTTAATGATAATTAAAAATGTAATTTTAATTTTTTATTTTTTTATTACCATTAAAGTATTTATTATTTAAAAAGAATATTGTTAAGTGTAATGATCCTTTATTTTCTATGATTATAATTATCAAAATTAAATGATGTTAATTAATTTTTTGTGAGTGTGATCTAATTTTTTTGTTTATAATTTCAATCAGAAAAGAGTATAACAAATCAATCTTAAAATATCATTTGTTGATTTTCTTACTAATGATTGAGATTATTTATTTTACTATTATTTTTTAAAAAATCAAATCTTATACGGAATTGTCAATGTCCAAATTAAATATGTTGATTTTTTTTATTTTTTATCAATAAATATTAATCATTAACTTTTATTAATAGGAGATTAAACTCACAACCTTTTTTTTCTTTTTTAATCATTGAACTAAGCTAATATTTTCTTTATTGTATTGGCTTATATTTGAAGGACTATACTTATTCAAAGACACTACTGTCTGAGAAACATGTGTTGCTTCGGCAAACATGAAAATGGTGGAGGATTGGAGGTTGTAACACTCCCTTGTGGACAAGTGCGAGGTGACACCCTTCAATATTTTACAACTGTTAGCGGGGGCAGTTTGAATCGCACAGATCATGCAAGATGAAAAGGCGTACATATCACTCAAGTTCCTAAAGGATTTGCTGGGGAAAATTTCAACTGTACACATTGATGACGTCTGTGAAGCTAATATTTTCTGCACGGAAAGCACCTCGATCAATGGAAGATTCTTGTGTGCCAGTTCATATATTTCATTAGAAGAGATGGCTAATCATTTCGCTCTTCAGTATCCAGAATTCAATGTGAAACAAGAGTAAGTGGTTGATCTTGGTTATTGCTAGACTTATTATTTCTTACTCTCTTTTATTTTGTTTGATTGGAAGGAACCAACACAAAGGACTAATTGGTGAAATTTTTATGAATAGAGAAGTTAAACAAGCACATTTTCCATGGAATAACTTCAAGCACTATTAAAATCAAAATTTAACATGATTATTGTAGAGCTTAGAATACGCATATATATTAAGTTTTCTTCCTTCTAGTTGTGTACGGTTTTCATCTGAAAATTACATTTCAGATATGAAGATGGGCTGAAGAAGGATATCAAGTGGACCTCAACAAAGCTGTGTGACAAAGGATTTGTATACAAATATGACGCCAAGATGATATTAGATGATTGTATCAAATGTGCAAGAAGGATGATCTCTAGCTAGTCTCCATCTACATTGCTAGCTATAATTCTTGTAATAGGCATATGCCTTTTTTTCTATCTTACTATTATTACTATTGTTTTTGTTGTTTATTAAAAATATATATATATATATATATATATATATATATATATATATCAGTTCTAAAATCAATTGGAAAAGCGAATTCAATGTTAGAAATAATACTATTAATTAGAAAATAAGGATTGAGTTACTATATATTATGAAAAATCGTTATTCTTGTCTAAGGATTATTATTATTCTTTCTTATGTAACTAATAGTGTTGCTTCCGAAATCAAGTCAAATGCAAATTGCAACGGGTACAAATTGTGGGTTGATGTTTCTGCTATTGAATAACAGCAGGCATAAAAGAACTACGGAGGCGCCGGCCATGCGAATTAGTTATGCTTATATGTGTCTTTCGGTGTCCATTAAGATGTTGTTTATTACTACAGTCAAATATGGTGAGCTGATCTCCCAGATTTTGTTTCCCCCACGTGGTACTTCAACCTCTATTTTAATTATTTTTGCAAAATTAGCTGAACAATTATTTGAATGTTAAAAAATTAGTTATAAATTAAAAAATTAACAAATAGCTGAAAGTTGAATTTTTTTTTATTAAATTAAGTATTCGATAAAATTAGATATTGAAATAGTTGAAAAGTGAAGAATGATAAAAAATAATAAAATTATAATTTATTTTAAAAAAGTAATTAGAAAAATAGATAAATATATTATGGATAAATATATTTGAGGACAAAAATATACAAAAATTAAAAACTAAAAACTAGAAATTAGAAATTAACATTAAAAAAAATGCTATTAAAAAACACTAAATATTATAAAGAAATTATTAAAAAATTTATTTATCAAACCTTCAAACAAATTTTTCTAAGTAGTAAAAAAAAGTTTAAAACTAGTTGAAATGTTTTGTGAAATATATTCTTTGTTAAAAATATTGAGTATTGATGAATGATGACCGGCTTTTCATTTAAATATTTTTGAATTAAAACACTAATTATATTTCAAATTCCTAAATTTAATCTAAAGTAAAAAATAGTAAATAAAATAAAATTCTTTCAATCAGTTCATTTTTATTGGATTAGGATCACGTGCAGTTCAAAAGAACTGCACCCTCCTGCAGTTGCATCCAACAGATCAGATGCTTTTAATATTAAATATAATTTGTATATTATGATTATAAGAAAACAATTTGTTTTTTTTATGTTTCAAAATTTGTGCAATTGTTATATATATTATTATTATTGTAGAGGATCGTGATCAGGTTTAATTTTATGTTAATCAATACAAACTGAATCCAACCTAAGACTTCATGTGTCTAGCCTAACTCTTTATATATCACCAGGCTTGGCCTAAAGCCTAGTGGGGGTGAGTGTTACAATACAATTTAGTAATTGATGCAATGAAAAACATTAAAAGAGGAAATGAAGATAAAATAGTGAATCCTGAGTGTATCTTGCAGCCATAAGCATAGAGTTTAATTAAAATCTATTGTCAATTGAAACTGTGTACTTATCAGTGGAAAGATGAGGGAAGGGTGCAGCAAAGTATGCGTCACAGGAGCTAGTGGTTACATAGCTTCCTGTCTGGTGAAGAAGCTCTTGGCGAAGGGTCACAGCGTCCATGCAACTCTCAGAGACTTGAGTTAGTATAGTATTACTATTCTCTTTGCACGTATATACCATGATTACCATTCGTGAATTTTGATTTAGAATTTGCAATAACAGAGAATGAGTCAAAGGTGAGCCTCTTAAAGAGCCTTCCGCAATCAGAAGGGAAACTGGTGCTGTTTGAAGCTGATATTTACAATCCAAACGACTTTGACCATGCAATTGAAGGCTGTGAGTTTGTCTTTCATGTTGCTACTCCCATGATCCATGATCCTGGCTCCCAGGTTCGCCTCTCAAGTCTCAACTATATCACTCTCTTTAAAACAACGTATAATAGATTTTAATTTTTTGAGTCATAGCATTACAAGAATACTACTGAAGCGGCAGTTGCTGCGTCAAAAAGCATTGCCCTGTCTTGTGTGAGAGCAGGGACAGTGAAGCGTCTCATCTACACTGCGTCTGTTGTTTCTGCTTCTTCTTTGAAAGAAGATGGGAGTGGTTTCAAAGATGCAATGGATGAAACTTGCTGGACCCCTCTAAATGATTCCTTGGCATATGTTTACCAAGATGATCCTTTTTATAAGGTTAGTTCCCAAGTTTTCATTCTTGGTTTTGTTTGAAAGAATTTGGATTCATAGTTCTCCTTGATCTGATATCAGGGCCGCGTAATTTTTTTTTTTTTTTTGCATACTTTAGGACACTACATTACATAGACAATAGTTAGCATCAGAGATAAGCATGTAACATAAGCCCATGTACCTGGGATATAAGCTTTATTAAGGATTTACTTCTTAGAGAGGTTTTAAAGTAAATTTATCTATGTAGGTAGGATAGAAGCCACCCCAATTTCTCAACACAGACATTTCTTAATCTATATTTCAAGGGATTCGGCTACTCCAAAGTGAGTAGTAATTTCTATAGAAATATATAGAAAACAGCAATCCAATCTTCTTATTCTCTTTACAAATGATTGTAGTACATATATTATATAGCACTACGTGAAATTGCTTAACCACCATCACCAACAGCAACATGAGAATAAATAGGATCTAAGAATTTGAATTTAAATTTCTGTTACAAATTGGATCTAATAGCTGTTACAATATGAGATAAACTTAATTTAATTGATAACGCCAACAATTTCAGTGGTTAATGAGAAAATCAATTATTGACATTATTGATATTAGGTGCACCTTAATTGATAGATCAGGAATGTATTAAAATACCATCAATTGATTTTCTTTCCAATGATTGAAATTACTTATCTTACCATTGCTCCTTTACAAGAGCCAAATCCAATTCAGAGATATAAATGTCCAAATGTTGACTTTATTGTATTGATTTTAATCTTATAATTGAAGGACTACACTTATTCAAAGACACTGTCGGAGAAACAAGTGTTGAGCTACGGGAACGATGAAAATGGGGGAGGATTGGAGGTGGTAACACTCCCTTGTGGGCTAGTGGGAGGCGACACCCTTCATTCTTCTACACCCGTTAGCGGAGTAGTTTGTATCGCACAGATCATGCAAGATGAAAGGGCGTACATATCACTCAAGTTCCTAAAGGAATTGCTGGGGAAAATTCCTCTTGTACACATTGATGATGTCTGTGAAGCTCATATTTTCTGCATGGAAAGCACCTCGATCAGTGGAAGATTCTTGTGTGCAAGTTCATATATTTCATTAGAAGAGATGGCTAATCATTTCGCTCTTCATTATCCAGAATTCAATGTGAAACAAGAGTAAGTGGTTGTTCTTGGTTATTGCTAGATGTGTTATTTCTTACTCTCTTTTGTTTTGTTTGATTTTGAAGGAACCAACACAAATGACAAAATGGTAGAAATTTTTATGAAAAGAGATGTTAAACAAGGACATTTTCCATGGAGTAACTTTAAGCACGATAAAATCAAATTTGAACATGATCATGCAGACTTTACAGTTTTCATCTGAAAATTACATTTCAGATGTGAAGATGGGCTGAAGAAGGATATCAAGTGGGCCTCAACAAAGCTGTGTGACAAAGGATTTGTATACAAATATGACGCCAAGATGATATTAGATGATTGTATCAAATGTGCAAGAAGGATGGGTGATCTCTAGTCTCCATCTACACCCATGCTTGCCATATCTGCTTGTAATACAATATATAGCAGGCGTCTGCCTCATTTCTTCTTGTTCCCTATCCAAATGTTATTACTATTGTTTTTGTCATTTTGTTAAAAAATAAACTCAGTTTCAAATCAATTAGAAAATTGAATTAACTACGACTATGAGAGTTTCCAATAGAAAAAAGAAAAAGGAAATTGAGCAGGGTTGAAAACTTGGATCATAATGGTCTAAGACTCAGTTTGATGGAATTTGGCTATGCCGAACAGATGAATTACTCAAACAACTTGTTTTGACTCTTAATCATGTGACAGAGACACAGACACACATTTTGCTTGCCAGTCTAATGGAGCACCACATCCTTTTATGACATGTAACATAACCAGGGAAATGAATTCCATGCATTCACGCAGTCATGAATTCATATTGTTAGATGAAGATAGAATGACTTGCATTTTAAATGCATATTTCAAGTCGGATTTACCATGAAAAAATATAAGCCATTTTATCTTAATCAAACAGTTATGATTGACTGAATACGTGAATTCTGTGACATTAAGGAAATCTGGGTCCTACATATATTATTAGGTGGAGAGGTAGAGGAGGCCATTTTGTTGTGTAGGAAATAAAAGATCATGAAGATATAAGGTTGGTTTGGTAGTGAAAGGAGAAGGGAGGGAGGAGCAATTGTGGGTTTGAATCCTCACGTTAATAAAAACTAAGAAGCTAACAACTAATATTTGATGATAAAAAAAAAAGAAAGATCATGGAGCCTAAAGTGTTGGGCTAAAAGAAGACATATGAGATGATGCATTGACCATTGATCACAATCAAAATTCTAGACAACAACAAGAGATGAGAACTCATTAATTTCAGAAATTCCAACCCTGCTTGAACCAAAAGAAGACTTATGAACCAATTACAAAAGTAAGAAAACGGTAGACTACAGCTACAAATTATTTACGCATTACATCCTAGGTGAAGGTACATTACATACAGGAAAACTCTCCAAACTTGCATGACAGGGATGTTTCATTGTCTTGATTTATCAACATGACTCATGATTATCCTTCCATAGTCAGGATCTACGACTCACCAGTTAATCCGGAACAGACTATGGGTATGCTGTTCTTAGTTCTTACTCTCTCTTTAACTATCTACGTGGAACTGCAGGGAAGTTCTTATGAAGAGAAAAATTCAGGAATGTTGAAAGGGAAATCCGTGTCAAAATCCCCTTTATCAAGCAAGATATCTAAATCCAAGATTGGGGAGTTGGTGACTGAAGTTGGGGCTGAAACTATCTCATTGATATCAGATTCTGAGGTTTGTATGTTTTGGCATAATAGTCCAGTGCTGTCCAAGTGGTACGCTGACAAACAGAAAGGGTTTGATTCTGAAGTCGCTGGTGATATGAATACTGGAGAAAAGCTTTCCATGAAATGGTTTTCAATCATAGTCTCGGGTAACATGTTGTCCTCGTTTTCTGATCCAATTGATGGAGAAGGAAAGGAAAACCATGGGAAGATATCCTCCTTGGTTTCCAATTCTTGTGTTTTGACTTTAAGCTCTGTTTCAAAGGTGAAAATCCCCTCAGGGGTTTGTTGTTGTATTTTCTCTAGAAGTGGTTGATTCTTTTGGAATTGATTTTCCCCCAAACATGTCTCGATGTTTGATGGGAATGCCTTGTTTAAATGCTTAGCTTGCGTACATGTATGTCTTCCTCTGTAGGTCACCTCAATTGTTGTTGGGTCTTCATCTGACCTTTGAACTTGTTTTGTTGCTAGACACCCTTGTACATTTCTATGTGTGCATCTGTAATATCCTCTGCAATGCAAACCACTAGTTGTGAATTTTTCTGTAAAAATAGAAAATAACTTTTTTTATGTTGTTAATATAAACATTAGATTGGCAAAGTTAGTATGGTCCGAATGACAAATAAAATTATTAGTAGAAACCCCTTTTGTTTTATGCCTTGACATGGAAGCTTGAGAAGAAACCTACATTCTTTTTTGGCAAATAGACATTGAATAAGAAATTAAAAGTATTTTTTATTTATTAAAATACATATTATTGTGTTATTTATGATTTTTTTTCTCACTATTATGATTTTTATAACAAATATTTTTTTAGTTGCTGGAAAGGTTATAGTAAAATCTACTTCCAAAAATAAAAAATCAGAAAAAGGGGTATTAATGACCTATTCTTGTCTCCTCACTCATTATCTCATTATGAATTCGATTTGCAATTTGCCAATTTGCATGTTATTGCATTTACTTCTGAATGGGGGCACATGAGCTGCCAAACCCATATCCAACATGACACTTTGCAGCAAGTTGTTCCGCTTGATAAGAGTGTCAGGTTTCTCCAGTGTACGGATGGAAGCATCCCTCTAGCACCACTCACATAACCTCATTAATATAACTCGACAAATTTAACAGAAAGCACTAATTTGGATTCATTTGTTTCCCTCATTAAGCATCATTAGCTAATTGGCCAGTGGTTGTTCATTTAGCAGATACATAAGGCCACTGGCACAGACTAAACTATGTTCTCATGCTTCAAATCAAATGCTAATTAAACTTGTATAATTTATTACAAGAAAAAGTTAAATGAGAAAAGAGCTTCAATCTAACCTTGGAAACTTAGCTCCGAGAATATCCTTTTGGCCATATTTTCTCCAGCTATATCCATCATCCAATGACCCTTCAAGTCCTGTTCTTGAGCAAATCTTCACTTGCTCGGTCCATCTGGGCATGGTCTTTCTGCACCCCACAAATTCAAAAGAGCCCCAGATATTAGAAATCAGAACACAAGCCTCAACAAATGACACACAAGTCACAAAGAAACAAGAACTTGGTAACTTCTGACATTACCTTTTCTTGAGGACAGCTTTGTGCTCAAATTCACGGTCCACGACCTCACTTCTGGGGCTCCCACCATTTGTAAAAGAACAATGGGAATCCATGATGTTGCCACTGGTGGTTTTGGCCTCTCCCATAATAGAGTCCCAGTTCAGCATGGTGAGTGCTTTCTCATAGGACAAAAGTATTTTTTCAACCAACAATTCATTGGTTTGATGGGACAATGGAGAAGATGAAACCAGGTGGTTACTGAGCTGCTTTGTTAGTTCCTTTCCTTGGATTAGTTCATGGATCAGACTAGTGTGTTTCCTCTTGGTGCTCTCTTCCATTTTGTGAAAATGAACTTATAACAGCAACAGCAATGGAATTACTCTCCTCGTTTTAGTTATAGCTAAGGCCTTTGGTTGCTGAATTGCTCTCAACAAGGGGGTTTTATCATTTTAAGAATATTATCCAAGGCAAAGTGAGCTACTATATGCCAAATAAGAGAGTGCTTAAGTGAGAGGAGATATAAGGCACAAAAGTGGAAGTGAAGGTGCGTGTGAAATAGACGGAGGACTTGCTTGGGGAAGGTGAGACGAAGAGGGATATATAATGTGAGAATTTGAATGGAAAGAAGATAGTTTTGACTGGCCAAACTGAATGAGTTTTCCACAACGTGGGTCCAGAATAGTGGTGAGAATAGTATTTGAGTCTTTTTTTTTTTTTCTCTTTTATCAAAAGTTAGTAAGTATCTATTAATTTTATTGATAATTTATTTTTATTAAAAATTTAATAAAAAAAATCTTTCTAATATTTTACTTAAAAAGATAAGTTGGATACTACTCGAAATAATAATTTATTGGTATTAGTTTGAGTCTTTGGACATGAGGGTGAGAGTGATGTTTTTCATTTGATGTGTTGACCCTTTCAAATGACTAGTCCAACCCCTTGGGTGGGTCAAGAGAACCTCACGCGTGTTGTTTCTCCCTTATCGAACGGACTCAGCAACACCATGGAAAGAATAGCGAAGATTCTTTTGTTGCACCTCATCATTTCCAATCCAATCACTTCTCTGTTGTATCTTCTTCCCTGCTTTGAACAGAAATGTTACTTTACTTACAGAAAGGGACGTATGTAGTTATCGTAATGCAATGTGCATCACATTGCTTAGGTTGATGTTTATGCTCTAACGTGAGTCTCATCTCATCCCTGCTCTCCCCATTAATGGGTCTTTCCTTGGGTAGGTGTCTGTCTTGTAATCTGTTAATTAGCAGCGAAGGGAAATGGTGCTTTTATCCCCAAATAATAAATTACTTCCGTGTATACACACCAGTATGGATGTTATTTCCTCTAGTCATATGATGTTCCGTAACTTACTTTGTCACTTTAAGGATCTTTTAATAAATTTGATGTTTTTATTTTTTATTTCTAATTTAATGTTTTATAAAAAAAAAGACAATTTAATTCCTAATCTTTCTGATCTTAATCTCTATCCTTCAATTAAAGTAGTTAGTTTAATTAAATTTAAATTTTATTTTAAAAATACTCATAAAATCAAAAGATTTAAATAGTAATTATATTTAATAACACTGTATGCAATTCAAGATATGATTTTCTACCAATAAATATGAACATTTAATTAATATACTCTTATATGTTAATTAATTTGGGATATATTTTCTCTTAAAACCTTTGGACAAATAAATCAACTAACGGAAGATTGTTTTAACTTAACTAATAATATTGCATTTTAGTCTTGGATATATCAAGTGGAGGATATCTGTGGTCTTTAAAAAAATACATTTTCTCTTTTGGAATAATTTAATTGGATAGTATTTTTCTTCAATTATGATACATGCAATTTTTAAATTCTTTTATAAATAATATATATTCATTTAAAATAATTATGAATATTTATTACAATTTTAATTAGTTTTTTCTTTTAAAGTTGCTTTTTTATATTTTCCATTAGGAGAGGTAGC
>PYAF01000412.1:660656-673589 GCA_007407185.1 Glycine tomentella
TTCAATTATGATACATGCAATTTTTAAATTCTTTTATAAATAATTATGAATATTTATTACAATTTTAATTAGTTTTTTCTTTTAAAGTTGCATTTTTATATTTTCCATTAGGAGAGGTAGCTATATTCAATATCTAACCGTCTCTCAAATAAATTTGTCCTTAGAAAAAAATGTTTGTTAAAAAAATTGCATTTTTATATATTATATGCGAATTAACCGAGCAAGTTTTTTATAATACAAAAAACTAAATATTTATATTTATATGAATTTATATTTACAAATTTGAATTATAAAATGCAACATACTGGTATATGAAAAACACAAATCATATAACTAAGATGATCAAAACATAAACATTGAAGAGTGGTAGTCGCATGTCAAAATATTATTTGATGACGTTAACATGCAAATTAAGAATAATGACGTGCCAATATACTCGTCTAACTCCATGGATTATAAATTTATCTTAGATCAAATAAAAAAATTTAAAAAAATGAAAAAATTTCCTTAACCTCAGTCCCTTTCCATTGAGTGCTACAAGGGTGTAGGAAAATGATGGGTTTTATAGCAAATATGGAAAATGAGTGAAAAGTGAAAAAGGAGAAAATAATGATGATGGTAAAGGAGAAGGGGAGGTGTACTAGAGGGATAGGGGTTCTGCTGTAAGAAAAAAGAAAGAATGAAGGATCTGGAGAAGGGGGTTCTCCGGTTTTAATAAAACGATCGAGGAGGGAGGTTTTTTTTGTTATATATTATTATATTATTTTTCTCTCCTAAGTGAAACGGTGCATTTCAATTTTGAATATTATAAAAATAATTCACTCATTTCTTTAAGAATGTGTTTGGATGAGGCAATTTAAAATTTTAAAGAATTTTAAATTTTAAGAATTTCAAATGCTTCAATTGAAATCGTTTCATTTTTTAAAATTTTGTATTTGGATAAAAAAATTAAATTTCTTCATTTTCAAAATTTATGTTTAGATAAAGAATTTAAATTTTCATCATCGTTCAAGATTGTGAACAAGTATCGCCACACAATATGGCTAGGATTATTCTTCGGCGCAACCTCACCATCGCTTCCCACCACCGGATTCACCCGCAAGAGCGACAAATCAAAGACAGTAAAAATCTTGAAGTCTTGGTCAGGTCGGATATGGGCACGGACCCTCTGCGGCCAAGACTCTAACAAAAAATTCTCTTGCGCCACTTTCGATTGCAGTTCTAGCAAAGTACAGTGTGTTGGCGGTGCCAAACCTCTGGCGACATTGACAGAGTTCACTCTCAATGGTGCCGACAGATTGGACTTCTACAACATGAGTTTGGTCGATAGTTACAACCTTCTGATGTTGATCGTCGTCGAGGACGGCACCAAGGGTGGGTGTAGTGCCACTGATTCCTTCATCAACCTCAACGATGAGTGTCAGGCAGAGCTCAAACGCCAGCCATGGGAACGTGGCATGTCGAAGTGCGTGCGAGTATCTATAGAAGAATAAAATTTCAATTTCTCACATTTTAGAAGGAAATTTAAATTTCACATTTTTAGTTGTTTAAAATTCTGATTTAAAATTCCAAAAATTTAAATTCTTCAAAAAAAATTCAAACAATTTTTAGATGAAAAATTTAAATTATCTTATAAATTACTTTTCTAATTTCAAATTCTCTATCCAAATGGACTCAAAAGGGTGGACGCCTTTCCCTCTTGAAGTGAGATTTCCATGTGCAAAACACAAACCTATAAAAAGCATTCAAATACGTTTTAGTGTTGGAGGGGAGATAAAAAAGACTCACACCTTGGAGTGAGAATGCAAGTTTGAGGTGAAGTTTTACATTAAGTAAATATAAGAAAGTTTAACATTATATAAGTGAAAAAAGTCAATAAATTTGTGAATTAAAAAATGTGGTGTCAAATTTATTCATGTGATTTGCTCGATGTCCATTGGTATTCAAAGCTCGTTTTTAGTATTTGCAAAAAAATTATATATTTTTCATCCCAAAATTAAAATATTTGACTTTTTAGCTCAAAATTAAATATACACAAATTAAAACTTACATAACATTTTTTAACATAACATTTTAAAATATAATTTTTAAGAATTAAAAATCATCACAAATAAAAAAAAATACAATTTGTGACAATTAAAAATCACCACTAAGTTAAAAAAAGAAATAACAAAATACAAGAATCCTCCACTGCACCTCAACCAAACAACCACTACCTTCAACTCTCAAATCTAAAGAACAATTGATAACAATAATTAAAACTATAATAGTTGACGTTACGAGTTTCAAGCAATCAACTTAACTATTAGAAGTATATAGAATTGAAAACGAAACAATAAGCTAGTAGGAGAAATGCCTTGACAGCTTAAAATATCGAATAAAAAATTGAAGCAAAAATAAACGAGAAAAAAGGAACGGAAGACAAAAGGAAAACGTGCAATTGAAATTCCCTTTATTATGTGAAAAATGGAAAGAATGTATAAAAAGGAAGAGAGACAATGGCCATGGAGATTGAGAGTGGTTAGGATTATAGAGTCCAAGCTCATTATAGTTTTACAAGAGACAAAAAGTAGATAAATTTTTTTACAGAACTATAAATGAATTTTGAGTATTTTTTAGATGAAAAAATATATTTTAATCTATAATAAACAGTTTCTACTCTCTGTGGCCCGTGGGATACTCCAAGTACGATAGAATTGCTTGATATGCAAGCAGCTTGCAGCTTAAGTCTCCCAAAAGGAGAAGCATCATCCAATCCCTGTCCTTTAGCTTTTCCTTTTTCCGTAGAATTTAGTAAATGCTAAGTGGTCCCTTCAGCCACTTCCAATGCTATATAAAATCATAGATTGGAAGTTATCTGAGATCGTGTAAATGTGACTGGAAGATCAAAGGACATTGCAACCACTTTTCTTGATATCGTCATCAACAATTCATGGAGGGATTTGGTAACTTCTTCTTTTTTGTGTAATATTTATGGCCTTTTATTTATATTAATTTGTTCTTGGTAGTATTAAAAATGATTTCTGAAAAGCTTTTGGTTGAAAGTTGATCTGATTCTTATTTCATTTAATTTGCTTGTTGATGTGTTGGCAACTCTATTAATTTGCCTTGTGTAGGAAATGAGTACCCCAGTTATGTCCCATCCGAACTGGTGAGTTGTTCATCAAAAGGTAGAAATGTAACATACCATTGCTATTTGATGGAGTTGGAGCAGGACTACGAGTATCAGGTGTCGGTTAATGACATTGTACTTGCAATTAGGAGTGAACTTGACTCGGAAATTGTAGACACATTATCAGGCACATCATTTGATGTGGAAAGGGGAAAATTGTTAGTGAACCTCAGACATTTGGAACCCATTCAACTTAGCCCAGAAAAGGTGTGTTTACATCACAATGTCTTTTTTCTTTTCATGATAGTTACTGTCAAAGAAGATTATATATATGTGTGTGTGTGTCATTTTCTGGGACAACAATTCTTAAAAATGTGAGATCTATAAATATTGACAATCCCAACATATATGAATAGATAAGACTAAAAGTTAGTTAATAGTCACATTTATTTTAAAATCTTAACTATTCAGATATATATTTATTGATCTTATTTCTCACAATAGCTAAGAAATGATTGATTACCTGATACATTCCTTGTATATATGTATTTTTTTATTTTACAGGTTCAAAGTTGTAGAAGATTTCAGACTACCCTCTTTAGGATCCTCCTAAATCGGGACGTTACCAAGTTAACAAGTGTTTCAGATGATTTCAGTTTGGGAGATAATCCTGAAATTGATTATCTTCTGCTCCCAGCCACTGTTAAACACCAGAGACCTTCAAATTCGATTATTGATTGGAAGTCTGTTTTATCTGTTCCTTTTTCATCTGAAAGTACCTGTGATTGCAAGGATCAGGCATGTAATGTGAGGATTCAAAATGGTTCAGTTTGCTCTTGCAAACTTGAAAATTGTGTGGTCTACACTCCTCATAATGGTCGTATTTATATCATTAATATCATTGATGGTATAAAGAAATTGAATGGAAACTCAACTCTAAACCTAGGGCGTAAGGGAACTACTACTTACAAGGAGCACTTCAAAAAACTGTGAGTAAATTTTTGTAGCTTATTTATGTGTGTCTTAGAATATCAACCATTAAAAAAAATATTAAGTATCTCATTGTCAGGAGGTTCTACGCTATGCGCAGGTAAGGGGGACGAATATTGTATGTAATCTTACCCTTGCATATGTAAAGAGACTGTTTTCGAATTCCAACCCATGATCAACAAGTCAACAAAACATAATTTTACCGTTGTGTCTGGACTTGCCCTCAGATATCAACTATTGATTACCATAAATAATTTCGACTATTGTTTCAAAATTTCAGCCACGGGATTGAATTGCGTTTTGAACACCAATCCCTACTTCATGGAAGGGGTCTTTTCACAGTGGGCAATTACCTTCTGAAGGTCAGACAAAAGAAGGAGAAAGGTCTGAAGTTTTAACAATTCGTTGCTCGATCATTTATATTATAGCTCCTTGTATTGCCCATGTGACTGATATTACCTAAAGAATATGAAAAGGCTTTATAGTTCTAAATTGTTCTCCATGAATCCATAGAGGAAATAGAAAGAATATATATCTAAATGTTATGTGTTGTATGTCCACACATGCTTCTTATTTATAATCATGTATTACGGTGCAACAGAATCACTCGTAGATACAAAGGAATAAATTAAACTCCTAATTTGTAGTAATTACATCTCTGATTTCGAGTAATCACTCATATTTTCATATTTCCATATTATCTAATATAGGGTATCATCTTCTCTTGTTTATCTAACATTAATTTGTGGTTCCTAGATGGTTGATCAATGCCCATTAACCGTAGGGTACAAAAACTGATCCCAAGTACAAAAGCGGTCCTCCATGAATCTAAAATGAATAGGATTAGGAGTTCTTTTTAATGTATTATTGCCCTTGTATGCTCTAAGGGTGACGATTGAAAGGAAATCAGCTTGTAAGCTTTCTTATTTCGTCTCAAAGTTTTTCAGACTTGGAATGAAAACAACCTCTGCATTGTTTTTGGGAAGTACATACCCGTGATGTTCATTAATAATGTATTAACCTGGTTCCATTTTATGTAGCTTAAGTTGCCATGACACTTGCTCATCTACTATATAGAAGCTATTTTAATGCCTTTTGACATTATTAATTAGAACCTGATTCATTTTTTTACCCCTTTCAGGAAAAAATATGAGCTCTGTTGACTTGCCACCAGAAATTTGTTCTGTAATCATGTCACCAATATCAATCGGTACCATATATTCATTTTCTTTTATTCCATCAGTCATGCATTGGCTTGAGGGCTTGCTCGTTGCTTTCAACTTAAAAAAGATGCTCTTGGATCATTTCCCGCCAAATGATATCCCAATCAGCAAGGTAAGCTACTTCTTCCTGTGAAAAATGCTTATTATTACATGACGATAGTTTACATTGATCACCATGATTCATATAAAGTAAACATTTTTCATGTCTCAGTTGATGAGAAATTATTAAGTATTATGGGATTATCATTGTCTCTATTAATCTTCATATATGATACCTAGCTAGTTAAGTGTTAATAGATTGACGTCTCATCTGCTTAGATTGAAAGAACAAAATATCTACTTTGATATTGATGATCTGTTTGGATATCCTTAAAAAAAACACTTTTATAATATATTTTTTTAGAAGTTAATCTGTCTAATTTAAGTAAAGATTTTTTTTTTACATTTTATTATTGTTATTTTTTATCAGAAAAACTCTCAATTTGATTTCTTGAAGTTTTATGTATTATAATATTAGGTTTTTAAAGATTTAAATTATATTCATATTTAGTTGCTGTCATCTTCTATCATTCATTGTCGCTTGATAATAAAACTATACTAAAAGTTTAATATCAATATTACTTTGGTAGGTATTGCAAGCAATAACTGCAAAGGGTTGTCAAGAGGCCTACGATTATGAATACTTAGAGACACTTGGAGATTCTTTTCTGAAATACATTGTTAGTCAACAGCTTTTCAAGACCAATCAAAATGATCGAGAGGGCGCCCTTTCAGACAAGAGGAAGAACATCATCTCCAATGATGTCTTGTTTAAGTATGGGCGTACCCTACCACTTCCGGTACTATTATATATTCTCTTGTTATTGTTGTTACATTTTATAAGTTAGATGTCAAACAGTTATATAGTAACTTCTCTATAAATATTTATAGCAAAAAAAATGCATTAAGTTTTCTCTATCAACTAAAACCAATTTATGTACTTTAATTTTGAAAAAAAGTTAAATAAATGAGAAAAAGACATTCTCTAAAATTTAAGTGCATGGAAAAAGCTTCTATAAGATGAAAATAAAAACGCTGTAACGTAAAAAGAAAAGACATACATAAGTTTCTTTCACAGGATAGTTAACTTCTTTCCCAATCTATTAAATTTTGAAAGGGTAACACAAAATGTAAGATACATTTATGATCTACTAACAAAAAGTTGTAAATAGTTTTAGGGTCATGTTGATCAATGTTTTTAGGATACTGGTTAAGATTATATTAGAATCACAAGAAAGTGCATCTCAATAGAAAAAACTTTTTTTATTTTTGTTTCCATAATCTTATTTCATCAGTTGCTTCTATTAAGTATTAACTGATTGCAATATTTCTTCATCATCAGCAACTTGGGCAACCCAGCCTTTCATAATATGAAAGGGAAGAATCCATTATACTAATAGTTTCTAGTTTGAAATTATATATTGACTTTCTTTATCCATGTATTTTCTATTTCGGACTATGTTAAAAGAAGTCAACCGGTAATTTACTCTTAAGAAAATGTGCATTGAACATATTTTCAGATGTGCCAAACTATAAAATCCTGAAGTGTTTAGCTAGAGAAGAGAATCATATTGCTTGGCTTAGCTGCTAATGAGTGCTTGTGTTCGTATTGTCAAAATAACCTGGATTACTAGGATTCTGGAATCTCATATATAATCACATTGAAATTACCCCTGGTTCTATTTTTTGGCATGTTACAGGGCTTCATACGAAAAGATAGATTTGATCCAAAGCAGTGGGATGTACCTGGTGATAAGTCAAAGAGTACTCAGTTGCTAAAACAGAAGTTGGACTCCAGTAGAACAACAGTATATGTTGGCAAGACGAGAGAAATAGACTTCGGAATCATTGCTGATGTTGTTGAGGCACTAATAGGTGCCTTTATAAGCACAGAAGATGAAAGGGCTGCTTTATCGTTTATTAATTGGATTGGTATCAAAGTTGACACCAATATTATGCCGTATGAGAATGAGCGGCACATTAGCATTGCCCCAGAGGAGCTTGTAAAAGTCAAACTTTTAAAATCCCGGCTGAACTACTCGTTTAAAGACCCTTATCTTTTAGTAGAGGCTCTCACCCATAGTTCTTGCAAACGGCCAGAAATTCGGACATGTTATGAGGTACTCTCATGATTATTTAGATACTAACTAGAACAACGAACATATACTCACTAGTTATAACGAAGTCCATGTCATAAGAGTATACACTTTTTTCGTTTCTTTATAAGTTGGTGGACACCTTATTACATCAAACACCCCGTTAATACTCATCAGTCATCATTTCTATCTATTTCTCTATAATTCTCTTTTTTCTGTCTCTTTCTCTCATTAGGCGTTCATAGGTCATCAGGTGTCCATTAATCATTTTTGTTCTTTTAAATTCCACCACATGGTTAAAAATAGATCATGAGAACATTAGGCTTTGTAAGAGGATGGAATGGAAGAGATTATGTCTTCCATTGTTTGAATTAGTAAAATAAAGATGAAATATAATGGAAACTAGTGAAACCTATTCCTTTGTATTCCATTGTTTTTTTTTTTTTCATGTTTCTTTTTCTCTAATTTGGAGGAGTGAGATAGATTGAGAATTTTGTTCTAGTCTACCATAACATGTCCACTCAATGGATTGAAAGTTTTATTTCACTATGTTCTATTCTATTCTATTTTGTTTTAATGCATTCCATTTCTTTTTATCAATCCTGTTCTGAATCCTCTTCGGTCTTGTCTTTGTGGAAGATGGATACTGTATCTCTGATAAACACTTAACATGCCCTGCAGCGACTAGAGTTTCTTGGCGACGCAGTGTTGGACTATGTCATCACTATGCATTTCTACAAGGAATATTCTAATGACAAATTCTCAGCAGAATTTTTCACTAACATGAGGTCTATTTCTGTGAACAATGAGTGTTACGCACTGTCAGCCATTAAAGCCAAGCTGCACGAACACATACTCTGTGACTCGGTAGTAGCAAATAATATAGCCCAGACAATGGAAGGTGTTAAGAACTTATCTTTGGAATCAACTTTTGGATGGGAGCTAGAAACATATTTCTGTCAGGTCAGCTGTTTAATATTTCAGTGCATAACTTCTTTCAATCCAAACAACGTTTATTCACATTACTGCCATATTCATTGAATGCCTTCGTTGTTATAGTTAGTTGGAATGTTATGAGTCTCCGATCGAATAGAATACAAATCTTAAGCCATAACGTGGTATTCAAGCCATGAAACTCTCCCAAGGACTAGTTTTTTGAGTTGACCTCTTCTCTTATGCTTAAATCATAACAATGGGTGTCTCTCGTTAAGAGTTGGACTCTAAAAAGGGTTACCTATATAGGCTGGATTTAAGACATGAGGCTCCCCCACCTAATAACAATTGAAAAAGGGAAGTAACGTATGCAGACATTTTTTTAGTGATGTTTTCATTAGGTGCATTTCTGTGTATGACAGGTGCTGGCAGATGTTATAGAATCTATAGCAGGAGCGATTTTTGTTGATTCAGGGTACAAGAAGGAGGTTGTTTTCCAAAGCATAAAGCCCCTTTTGGAACCCCTTGTTACACCTGAAACAGCAAGGAGACATCCTATTAATGAGTTGCACGAATTATGCCAAAAAAAAGGCTACAAAATGAAAGTATATCTCCCCGTCCGCGACAACGGTGAAACTTCAGTTACAATTGAGGTGAAAACTAATGGGATCACTTACAAGAATAATCCTCCTGCTAAAGCATCTAATAACGATACAGCTCGTAAGCTGGCTGCCAAGGAAGTTTTAAAACAAATTAAGGTAACCGAATCCAAGTTATTGATGAATAGAAGGCGATTCTTATTCTCTTTATTATCGGCAGTCTTTTTGTTTTGTTGGTTTGTAGATGAAATAATTTATCATGTAACAAGGAAGTGATTTTTGAAACCGCTTTTAAGTGTTTAAAACTGTTGTTTGTAATTGCAGATTTGCAAGTCTCTTGGCTAATTTATGTATTACGCCCATGATGACGTTAGGAGTAAGGAAACAGACTGGATAGTAGAAGTTATGAAGTGGTTTTTACCCGAAAGAATACTCGTGATACTGTAACAATCAAAAACCAGAACTTTCAAATTGTCAAAACGGTGATCTCAACTAAACGGTCATTATATACAATTGGGCAAATTCAGCAAAGCCAAGTAAAAATGGATTGCGAAGAGTTGCATACACGTAGGGAAAAACATGTGACTATAGAAATTGAAAGGAAAAGGCAAACAGATCGTGAGTTTGGATTCGCTCCATTGTTTTATACCGAGAAATAATAAAAGCTAAAGAATTCAATAACCGAGAATGTGGAATTCGAATCAGTAATGTATTAATTGCAAAAATAATAATGAAAAACAATTTTCTGAAAGGGTGCGAAAATGCAGATGGCAAAAAAAAAAAAAAAAAAAAAAAGATGATGCGGTGCGGGGAATAAGAAATGGAAGGAGCGATGGAAGAATGAGAAACAAAGCCGTGGTTGTGATTGAAGTGATACATTTATACGTCTTAAGAGGAGATTTCAACAGAAGCTGCGGTCAGACTGTTTAGATGTTAACTTTTCTAGAAGTACTTCTAAAAGAAGAAAATAAGAGTAAAAAGATAAAATTAAGTAAAAATAAGTTCTCAATTAGTTAATTTATAGATGTCATCTTATCTTTTAGAAAAGTCACATTGGTGAGTTTCTACAAATTGACTAATAAAGAGCTTATTTTTAATTATGGAGAAGTTCATCTCATCTTTTTACTCTTATTTTCTTCTTCTAGAAGTCCTAAACTTCTTCTTTTCACCTCCCTCTTCGATCCATTTGGAAACCCCTCTTCCTTCTCGCCCTTTCGTGTGTCTAAGTCTCCCTTGCTTTGTGATTTTGTACGTGCTTATAGTATCAAGAGTCAAAAGTATATATGGATGTTAATATGCGATGAAGATAACCAAAGATTATCCAATAAAAAAAATATTATATATAAGAAAATATTTGACAAAATATAATGTATTTAATTGAATATATGTAATCTTGGATAAAAAGTTGTCATGTAAAAAACAATATATATATATATATATATATATGATTTATTTGTTTTATTTTATAAAATGAAAAAAGTACCCGGAAAATACAGAGTATGGACAATAGTATATTACAAAATCACTTTATTTATTTTACTTTATTAAATTTATCTTGTTATAACCATCGTGTAACATACAATTAAAATAAATTCTTAAAGGTTCACGTAGTGGTATATAATACTGTTGCTCTAACTTTTCAACAAAAATCAATTTGGCCGAATAAATCATTTTGAATTCTCCAAATGTGAAAAATTAACAAGATCACCAATACTCTCACCCACAACGAACAACATAAACTATGTCTCTTATGATATATTTAGTTTTAAAAAAATAATTAAATATAACACCTATGAATCCCACAAAATAAAATACAATTTTTTTCAAAAGTACTTTTCTTTATTGAAAAAATACATTCTTAGGCATAAAAAGATGACCAATGCCAAAACACAACTCCTAAAGCTTTTTCCCACACAAAATAACGTAGTAAAAAAAACCTACAAAGCTCTACCGAGACATCCCATCCCACCAACTCATGCCAACTCTTGGGCATGCAAACGCAAAACTTGTAGGGGTCTAGTCTAGTCTTGTCAAATCAATTAAGAATAAAATTACTTTTACCGACCATTTTTTTAATACGGTCACGTGTAGATATACCTTCAAGTGAAACAATCAATAATTAGTAAAATGACTATAACTACAATATGTGGGACAATAATAATTATTCACTCGATAATTAAATAATTGTGTCTAGTGACTTTTCTTACCATACCTTTCACACTTAATTTTACCTTACAAATTACATATGAATATTCTAAATAATTAAATAAACATATATTTTAAAATCATTTTTTCGTCAATTATATCTTTCAAAATACATATTTTTAAATAAATATTTAAATAATTTAATCATCTAAACGTTACTCTAAAATAACATTTATACTTTTGTGTTAAGAAAAGATTTTGCACAAAATTACATTACTTTTTATTAAAATTTGGTAACTTTTATTTCTAACCGCATACACTCAACAAATATCGGAACCACCACGAGATGATCGCCATGCCTTGCAATAAAAGATCAAAATGAAAACAAAAATACATAATGGGCTCATTCAAATTTTCACATGCTATTGCTATTTACACCTAACCTATTTTTAGATACACCTCCATTTTCAATTTTTCCCCATTTACCCTTGAATACAACCCACTCATCTCTTTGTCCCTCTCACGCCACTCTCTTATTTCAGAAAATACACCAATCATCGTCTCGTAATTTAAACTTCCAAAGAGAAATACACAATTCCATTATCTTAGTAATTTATCGCATTTTGCACCTTCCAATGAAGCAGTCATTCAAGTGTTGGATCTGGTGAGGGAGCACTAGACGGAACCACACTGTGTGTCGAAGATGCATAGTTTTGATCACAATCGACCCTTAGGGATTGCCCATCGAGATAAACCCTTTTACACCAACTTCAGTCCTGCAAATCCAAATACTCCATCGCTGAACAATTCACCAACCAGAAACTAGAAAAGCCAGAAGCAGCAAATTTAGCCAGGCTTCCAAGGTATCACCTTCTCTCATGAAAAGGGTATGTAGGCCCTGCATGTTCAGTACCAATACACAATAATGTACAAGATATTACCAATAAAACAATTTCTATCCATAAAACAAATAAATGAGCTAGATATGTTTTAGTCCCTATAAATATTAAAAAAATGCTTCATTTTAGTCCATTGAGAAAAAACTGCCTCATTTTGGAAGTCAAGGTTATCAATGACGGATGGCAGAATATGACGAAAGGCCAAAATTCCGCCGTATAAACACACCATTGCGGCCTATGCCGCCACCATAGCAGTCCTCCCTTCACAAATTGCCTATGGCGAGGGGTCGAAAAACACCACGCTATAAGGCAGCGCTATAATGGTTATTTAACATTTTAGAGATGAGGCGTGGTTCTTGTCTTTCACAAAAATTATCTGCTTTAAGTCTCTCTCATTTATAGAAATAGGGATCATACATATTCTACAAATGGGAAACCAAAAGCAGACGGATTTTTTAGGGACTAAAAGCAAATTGCTCTATTTACAAGGATTAAAAGCATATGTAACTGTTGAATTGTATAATTTAAATTTCAAATTATTGTTAGGATTTGTTAGGTTGTTATAGTTTGTTCAGTTTATTATTATCCCGTATTATTAACATTTTGTTGAATTTCTCTCTCTTATATAAGAACCTCATGTATAAGAACCTCATGTTGAGGGAAAATATAAAAGAGAATGGAGTGAATGAATGAAAGAAGAATTATTATTCTGATTTATGCATATATGATTTTTAACATGGTATCAGAGCCATGGTTCCCTCCATGAACGAGAGTCATGATTTCCTCCATGAATGAGAGTCAGGTTATCCTCCGTGAACAAAATTATCTTCCGCCACTAGAGTCTTTTTCTTCCCCATTCCATATCCAAATGTATTCTTCTTCACATTCCCAAACGTA
>PYAF01000412.1:673689-690514 GCA_007407185.1 Glycine tomentella
TTTCTACCTCACATAACCGAAGCATGTGGAATCTCTTCTCGTATTTCAATTTTCTTTCTACCTCACATAACCGAAGCACGTGGACTATTCTGAAGCACCTCTTGAACTTATTGCTGATCAAAGTCATTCCTAGAAGAGTGTTTAAAGAAGCAATTGGCAAGTTGGGCATGACCGATATTCATGCACCAACTTGAGGGGGAGTGTTGAATTGTATAATTTAAATTTCAAATTATTGTTAGGATTTGTTAGGTTGTTATAGTTTGTTCAGTTTATTATTATCCCGTATTATTAACATTTTGTTGAATTTCTCTCTCTTATATAAGAACCTCATGTATAAGAACCTCATGTTGAGGGAAAATATAAAAGAGAATGGAGTGAATGAATGAAAGAAGAATTATTATTCCAATTTATCAATATCTACTTTTTAACAGTAACCCTACATAAATTGTATCATAATACTTGAGTAGAGCCTTACAAATCAACTCGAGCCACAAAAAGTCCTGATAGTTGAAATGTTCTACCGTGCCAAACCTATAGAAATCAATAAAAAATAAGCCTTTCACTTTCTGAAACAAAGAACACAAATTGAAAACTAACAACCCCCTCCCCATTCTAACCCAAACCTCCAGCCAAAAATATATTTTAAAAGGCTAAATTACACAGAAGAAGCGGAGAGAACATTATCTAAACAACATTACCTTATTAGAAATGCATTGCTGCTTAGTATCAGTTTTAGAAGGGAAAATAACAAGATTATTTTTTTTCAAGAAAATAGTTTTGGAATGATCTAAGGAGGGCAAGGCCCTTTGACAGTGCATTACTTGCTGCTATTTGATGCTTACGACTGGAGAGAATAAAGTGGTTTTCTAAGTATTTTGTGGATATGCAACGGACTGGCAAGCTCTTCTAAAATCAAATGCTTTGATTGATTACAAGTAATTTGAATAATCATATAGACCTGACTACGATAAGCAATCTCTAGTTGTTTAGCAACATCTTTGTGAAGTGGTAGCCAATCGAGGCCCCCTTAACGAGCAAACCAATGGCCTCTTAGGACACGTCGATTTTCTCCATTACAATAAACAGGGAAACAATGTCTCTTAACCAAATCTACCTGATAGAGTCCTCCCTTTACAGGGACACCAACCCTCTCTTCCTCTATTTCATATAGTTGAGATGATTGAGTATGTCCCGCAAAAGATCCAGTATCTAACTTGGAACTAGAGCTTTGTCGTTCTTTGGGGCCTTCACTGCATTCGGCATACTCCCTCCACCAACTAGAAAGCAATTCTTCCTCACTCTATGGGAGAGATATCAGTATCTTAAGGTCACCAAGTCGAAGAATGAAATGAAAGATAAATAGAAAAGTATACATTCATAAAATGACTTGCAAGAAAGATGCTTCAATAGCAAGAGAATCTCTCATGCCTAAACGAAAATAGTCACTCTTGCCTACAATTTCTGTTGGCAAGACTGAGGCTGCCAACTCTGTTGTTATGAAACAAACAAGCAACAATAAACCATGCATGTTATTAGAAATGTAACTCTAAGACCTTAGCTAGGGCTAGGGATAGTAAAATTAAAGACGACGTACTTACCATTGGGAGCCAAAGGGATACAAAAGTACCAGCGAACATCACCGCCATCAGAGGGGCTAGAAGCATGGGCGAGATACTTTTGCCTTGCTTTACAGTGTTCGATCAGGTCTTCCAATCTCACAATGTTAGAAGGTGTGTTCTTCAGTAAGTCAGGCCGAAGCTCTTCCCCTTCTGCCATCGCCACCGCAAGTCCGCAACCACCATCGCCCCCGGCCCCAAAAGAAAAAAGCTTTTGCTTCCACTCTATCTTATATATAGAATATAAATTCACCGCCACATATATACATATATTATAATTTTTATTTTTATCATTAATAATTTGACTGCACATTATATTTAATAAATGTATCATTTAATATTATTTGCAATCAATTTACTTATAATATATTAATTATAATATTTATTAAATATAATATATTTATTCAATGTGTGTACCAAAAACAACACTTCTAAATTTGGGTGGGTGGGAATCATTTTTAAATATGGGAGACTTTAAAAAAAATTAAAAAATTTGGAGACTAAAAATAATCTTTAACCAAATTTAAGAATCATATTTGAGGACTAAAAAACCAATTTTTTAATTAGAAAGACCAAAAATGATAATGACTCAAATTTAAAGATCAAAAATATATTTTTAAGACTTTCTCTGCCAAAAATAAATTATAACGATTATTTTAAATAATTATATTTTTATTTAAAAATTATCTCTCCATCTTTTTTGGGGTAAATCATTAATTAAATTTTTGTAATCGATTTCATTTAACATTTTTTATCGATAATAAAGTCAATTCATTTAATCTCTTTTTGTACATTATTCATCTTGAATAAGATTTTATTCAAGAATTTAAGCTAAATTTGGTGAGAATTAATATATTAAGAGATTATCTTTTTGTTTTACAGGAATATTAAGAGATTATCTATTTGATTAAAATTTAATGATTAAATAATTTTAAATTTGATGAGAATTGATATATTAAAACTCAATCTATTTAATAAAAAATAATTAACGTAAAAAATAAAATTAATGACTTATTGGTTTTTTTAAGTGAGTGAGAGAGAGTAAAATAAAAAAATTACAACTTATCGATGTGTACATCGCTATTAATCTCCTAAATTTGGCAGAAGCACATGCATTGTACTTTATTGTAACTCAATTTATTAGGAAAGATTATGGGTTTTATATTGGGAGGGCATTGAAATCAACAACATATGGTTAACTATATTTAATATTTCATGAATATTTAGTGTGTAAACTTTGTTTAGAATTTGGCAGAGAAGGAAAATATTTTTGAGTCTTTTGTAACCCTAGTTCCAGTTGCCCCCTACCCGAAATCCCCAGCTCCATATACACAGCCAAAAAATGGTATTTTGCTTAATCTATGACTCTATGCATGATTTGTTCATTGATATTTATTCTATATTTGGTTATCCTGAAATCTTATCTTCATCTCATTATTTTATTATGATGGAATAGTTTGTTTTTTTTACTAGGTGATGATGGAGAATGGTTGAAGATTTTAATTCTTACTTCTTGTCCATCATTTAGAAGGAAAAAAAAAAAAAGGAATGCAATGTTCAATTTTGATGGAATATAAATATAAAATAAAGAATATTACTGTTTCTGAAAATTAAAGAAAAAAGTTAGAAAATTAACATAAAAATTAAAAAATTCATGAATAAATGGTGTTGCGACCCAAAAAATTAGAAAATTAATGTTTAACATTATATTAAATCTTTTAATTTTTTTTGTCTTGGGCTCTAAAAATTTTCCATACTGCCCTGACTTCAAATTGTGCAGTTACGGTCGTCATCAAATACTAAAACTTTGGGTGAAAGTTCTGGTTCAGAAACTTGATTACCATAGATGAGGTTTCTGCAAACAAACTCGTCATCACTCCTATTAAACCACTAATGGTAACCCACTCTGGCTACCTAAGTCCAAATGACTGCAAAGTATGCAGTCAAGTTTCTTTTAGGGTGTTTGAACCCTGTGTGAATTGAAGGTACCATCATCGAAGGCAAGTATCCAATCAATTTATTTTCTTTCTATTTCATCACTCATATTAGCTCCACATTGCAATCGCATATTTTTAAGTTAATTTTAATACCTTGCAATACTTTTACAATGTCTACTGCATGAGTCACAGTTGCTTTGGAACTCCCTCCTCCACTTGCTAGTCTGGCTTTCGAACAGCCGGCATAATTGTTATTACAATTTCAACTTTACTTACATTAGACATAACTAGCAAAAATTATCTAAAATCACACATACATTAAGACTTATATATTTCATAATGTTTTAATATTTTTTTTCTAAACTATGCAGTTCAACAAGAGAAAAAAAAGATATTGATTAATCTAAAATTCGATCGAGAGATAAATAAAGTTTAATTAAGAATTATTTTCATTAAGTATCGAAGTCAGATATTACTTGAATGATTTAATCTTAACTTCGATAAATTAACATTTTAATGTTTGTGATTAAGTGACTTAAGTTATAATTTTTAATAATAACTGGCCCATGCACACTAGTTTTTTCATTAAAAAAATAACATTTAAAAATAGGAAAAAATGATTCCTTCTAGAATGTAACATTTTATCGCTTTTCTGTCCAAGATTGATAAATTTTCAAGTCATATGCTGAAATTTGGTTCTACTTGTTGTGAGAGTGGAAGCAAAGCATAAGGAACCAAAAACTCTTAAGGAAAGACATCTTTGATGAAATTGTAAAAAAGGGAGTAGTTGCAGGCAAATTTAACTGAGTTCCAGAAACGATGAAAATACTGCATCTCATTTTGCATGTGAAATTGTGAGATATCTCTCCTTATTGACAACAATTATGTAACAATTCATTAGTATAACAACAAAGAGAGACATTCTGAAATTTTAATTCTAAAAAATATTGACGCATCCATTTTAGGGGAAGTAAGGCACTGTCTCTATATTTTTTAAAATAAAATTAAAATAAAAGAGGAAATGAGATTAAATAGAAGATGAGAGAACAAAATGAGTTGTGATATGAAAAGAATGAGATCAATTATCACATATACAACTGAAGAATAAGGACATTAAAAAACTAGAGATTATACGAAAATTTTAAAGTAACTAGTAAAAAATTTAAAGTAATAACAACATTGTACGAAAAATGACATTGTTAATGAATTGAGCTCATTACAAACTTAGCTCCGTTAGTTTGCAAGTATGAAAAAAGAGAAGAATAAACAATAAAAATGACATAATTCATACTTTTAAACTATATTTTAATTTAAAATGTTCGTCTTATTTTATTTATATTTCTTTTGTTTTTACTATGCAGAACCGACCCTTGAAGTCCAGGAATTGGAAAATATTATATATGTTAAAGTTGAATCGTCAATGTTGTAGAATTCCTAGTGCATGAGCACGAGGCAACACGTGTGAAACTGAAAGACAATGGGGTTTGAATGAATCGGTGCAACCTGAGGGGAGGATTATGTGGATGACACGCGAAAAGAATTGGAGGCGAAAGAGGTGGTGACGGGCGCCGCCACCGGTGTGAAGAAATGTGGCTTCCCCTGGCGCCCCTTGCTTCATGCAACCGCACATTTGGCCGTCGCACTAACCAACAACGCCAACGACATACCAATTGTTACGTTTTTCACTTCTTTTTCCTTTTCTTTTCAGTACTCGCAATTCTGAAACGCTTTGTGCCTTGAACACGTGCCACCAGGTGGTCATCAACAAAACAATAATGTGGACCCGGTTCTACTGGTATGACGAAAATGCCCCCTCCTAACAAATGAGGCATTTATGTTTGTGTAGTTGGATACATGTTATTGAGTAAAACACTATTTGGTATCAAATTTATTCTCATACGGTTGCACCACCGGTGATTTTTGTCATAAATTCATTCATGTAATTTTTTAAATCTGTTAACAATTTTTTATTTTAAAAAACTCATTGGTTCACTTGTTATTTGTACACATCGTGTCTTGTATTCTTTGTACTGAATAATATAACTCTATTACGAATTCACTTGTGAGATTTTATCCCTAATTTTTTTGTTTTATGAGTCCCACCTGCTTTCTAAGTCCACTTCGTGTTATTTTAGGTGTGCTCACATGTTTAATTTTACTGATGGACGAATAGTTTTCATTTTTCTATAATTTTTTGCTTAAAAATACTAAATATTTTATATATTTTTAAGATATTAGTATATTTATTTTTTATTTAATTATTTTATAAACTATAATTATATTAAAAAAACAATGGGTCTCCTATAATTATATTAAAAAACAATGTGTCTCCCATTTGATTTTCCATCCTAACGTATTTTAGTAAATCAATCCGAATCGTATCAACTTAATTATGTTTTGTTATTATATTAATTGTAAGTTGAAACAACTTTAAAATTTTGTATCAGATTAAAAATTTTACATTGAATTTTACTATATTTTAAAATATCTATACACAAATTACTCTTATTTGATTACCCACGAGCAACAACTATCAAGACCTATAAAGAAAAGAAAATAAAAAGGGTAGTTTCGTCTATGAAAAAACCCCTTTTGTTTGAAGTTTAGGGACCCCACATGAGCATATTCTCTCATGTTGGTTTCTGTCATTTATTAGCAGTTTCTTCCCCAGTTTTCTAAGCATTTTCTGTGAAAAAACATGCCTCACAGAGGAATCAGAGACAGAGAGAGAGAGAAGGGTCCCTGCATCTGATCTGAACACTTAAAATTATATTATTTTATTCACCGTGTTGGATCTGAATCTCTGGGAACCAATTGTTGCACTATAAAATAGAGAGAACCTCATTTTTGAATAATATTAAATGCAAGTTTCCTCATTCCACCATATGCACGCAATTGGCAGAAGCTATACCTGTCTTGTCCAGATAGCATCTATGGACACCATTGTCGGAGCTTGATTATGGTTGTCTTCGCTGAATGTTCTTCCCAATAGTGGTTCTGTTCTGTACATTCATTGCTTACTTGCCTCTCAGGGTAAATACACGCATTTTTCATGTTCTTTGTTTTTATTGTTCTGCTTCTTCTCTGTGCTTGCTAATGATTTTTGTTCAGCTCCTTGAATTGCCTAACCATGCAACAAGTGTCAAACACTGGAATCAGGTTGCTAAAATTTCCATTTCAGTTTTTTACTTCTCGCATTCGACGTACTTTTGCTCCTTTGATATCTTAAGCTTTCTCATTTTTATTGTTATGTTCTATTTATTAACTAAGTGTTGGAACTGAAATAATTGCCTTAGATGAAAATCATCATCTATCAATCCCGAATTAATTATATTAATCATTAAAAAATCAAAGCAGAAACATATTCTATTAAAAACTCTCTAACTTTTCTCTCATCCTCTCTTTCATGATGGGACATCAGAAAAATTGAGAATTAAATTGTAACGTGTGACATGAGCCTATAACCTATTTAATAGATAACCTTAGGATTATCTTTTAAATATCTCTATCTTAGTTAATTATAAAGATAGAATTATCATTCTGACTCTTTATTATTTGTTTTAGAATTTTAATAATGGGATTTTGGTTTGATGCATTTCATTCATGTAATGCTCGTAACATGTACACGAACACTCTGGTTCTGATCCTCAATTTCCTTGGCTTTTGGTCATTGTTGTTTTTCTTTTTCAGTGATATCTTTTTTGTTTAAAAAAAAAAAAAAAAACTTATTCATGAAACTACTGTTCATTCTTCAGTTTCCCTTTCTTCTTTAAACAAGTGATGGTTTGTAAGATTTTTTTTTATTAAAATCGTTTTTTTATATATTTGTATAACTTAGTTTTATACACCCACGACACTTTATTTACACATTATTTAAATTGAAGCATTCACAATAAGTAGGTAAGAAGCAAGTCTGCCCTGCACTTTCAATTTTTTTTTTTTTTAACTAGTTTAAGTTCGGCTTACTCAGGATCGTGATTGATGGCTATTATAAAATATTAACTTGATGTGAAAATATATTTTTTTTTTAAAAAAGACTAGCAACCCCCTCCCTCTTTTTTGAGGCATCGTCCTATATTTAACGAGAAGAATATGTTGGTAATATTACATCGGTAATTCCGAGATACTTTACCTTCTATAGTGCTTTTATTTTGTTCGGTACTTTGTGTGTGTGGATGGGGCTATGGTGTTTGGTATAACACTATTTAATAGTGTATTTTAAGTTGGAGGAAGTCTTTTTCCTTTTTAATTTTCCTTCCTACAATATCGGTTGAAAGCTTGATCCCTTAAATATGCGACAATTCCAAGAAAATCATGTACAAATTCAGATTTAACCCTTACTAACTAAAAATTAAGGAATTTAGTTGGGGTACTGTTTCATAAAAGAATACTATTACATTATTGTTTTGCAATTGCAAACTAAAGAATAAATTTACTTGTTGATTAACACCGGTTTATAATTTGTTTTACTCAATTATATAACTTTTGACAAACCTAAATTTTTTCATTAATACAAGATACCTTTTGTTCTCATTTTCAAACTACAATGAAACTTGTGTCTCCCCCTTTATTTATCCTTGTTTGCTAACTTTTCTCCCCTTATAAACCGATACTGTCTCCATGTGCACATACGACAAATAGAGAGCTAGTAAATGTCTTTATTCAGAATCCTAGAATTTAACGAACATGACATGTCTTTCCCTCTTATTCATCTGGTCCAATGGTTTGAATCGTCAATATTTTTCCAATAAGCACGGTCTCGAGCTTAACTATGTTTTGGCTTTGGTCGTAACACACACCACTTAACGATGCTTTCGTCTATACCTTAATGTAGGAGTTGCGTTCATTGATAGGTAAACTAATTTAACTATGAGTGTATTAGAAGTTTCAACATCTTTAAGAAGGTCCTCGTTGATAACAAGAAAAATGGTTGTTGTCTGTTTTCTTATAAAATCTATGTACATATATGTTGGATTTGTTTCAATGACCACAACACAACATATCAAGCTTTGATATTTGACTATTCATAATCTACAGAGACCAAGTAAAGTGAAGGATCTAGCTTATCTGACATAAAAATTACCAGCATGGCTTACACTGCAGTTGCCATGCCTACATCTCCAGCAGCTACCTCTGCAACCATGGACATTGCAAAAGAGCATAATGGTCTTCGCCGCTCGCAATCCAGCAAAGAACTATGCACACGTTCCATTATTCGGAGGTCTTATTCTGACAACCACCTATGTTGCTCCATCAATCGCATACAAGCCACATCAGTGTCGCCAAAACTTAAGAGCAATCGATCAATGGGCATTTCCCCATTTCAATTTTCAGGCTCCATGCTTCCAAATTCACTGCGCTCCTTCTTGTTTGACCCAGAAACAAGCAAGGATGTAAGTGTGGAGGAGAAGGTTGTAAGTACTGAAGAAAACATGGTGGAAAGCAGCAAAGAAGAGATAGCGAATAGAGCCAACTGGGTAGAGAGGCTTATGGAAATCAAGAAACATTGGAGAAACAGACTGCCGAAAGAAAGCATGGATCCAGATGCAATATGCAACGACAATACGTATGATGAATGTGAATGTGATGGAGATGGAGATGACAATGTTTGTGTGGTGGGTGAAGATGAAGATGAGCAGGAAGTGACATATGATCGCGACTCATTCTCAAACTTTCTGGTTCAAGTGCCATGGTCTGATACCAAACTATACTCTCAACTTGCTTTCCTGTGCAACATGGCCTATGTAATACCCCAAATCAAGGTAAGCACTCACCCATGGTAGAATAATTTATCGATTTCTTGCATATTTAGTAATAATATAAGAGTTCAAGTGTGTTTTTTTGTTTTCCTCTTTTCATGTATGAATCAAAAAAGAATCACAAACAAACAACTTTTGCCAATTACTTTGCAGGCTAAGGACTTGCGAAGATACTACAGCCTTCAATTTATAACATCTTCTTTAGAGAAGAAAGTTGAAGTGGCTAAGTTAAAAGTGAAACTTGATCAAGACTCCACTCGTGTTCCTATAGATGACTCAGTAGCCTCTGAAGATATCTCAGAAAAAAGTAAAGATAGTACAAAGAAGCCTCAAATCAAACTAGCTTATGATATTGCTGCCTCAGCAGCCTCTTATGTCCAATTACGAGCGAAGGATCTCTTGCACCGTGCTGCTAAGTCACAAGACACACAACAGACTGAAAATGAAGATTCTAATGGAAGAGGACACTCACCACGAGAAGAGCTAGAAAGCACTTCTCGAGGTTACAAATCAGAGGTTGCTGCTTATGTGGCAGCGTCCACAATGACAGCAGTGGTTGCAGCAGGGGAGAAGGAAAAACAAGAAGCAGCAAATGACCTCCAATCACTTCATTCCTCACCTTGTGAATGGTTTGTTTGTGATGATCCCGGCAATTACACTCGGTGCTTTGTAATTCAGGTAATTCCTCAATTACTCTCTGCTATCCTGATCTGTATCACAAGGTTATATATTGTTGAATTTCGACACATGCAATTTTGTTCTATGTTGCAGGGCTCAGACTCCCTGGCATCTTGGCAAGCAAACCTCTTCTTTGAGCCCACCAAATTCGAGGTAAGAATAATTCTTATTTCATGGAGACATTCATTTATTGTGCAGTTGCAATTTTCAAATCTTGATTTTGTAAGAAAAACACCAAATCACTTATGATCTATTCTCTTATAGGACACAGACGTACTTGTTCATAGAGGAATTTATGAGGCTGCAAAAGGAATATACAAGCAATTCATGCCAGAAATAATGGAGCATTTGAAGAGACATGGGGATCGTGCAAAGCTTCAGTTCACTGGGCACTCCCTTGGGGGTAGTCTCTCTCTTTTGGTTCATTTGATGCTATTGACTAACAAGGTTGTGAGTCCCTCCACTCTTCGACCAGTAGTGACTTTTGGCTCACCATTTGTATTCTGTGGAGGCCAACAAATAATCAATGAGCTAGGCCTGGATGAGAGCCAAATCCACTGTGTGATGATGCATAGAGATATTGTTCCCAGGGCCTTCTCCTGCAACTACCCAAACCATGTAGCTGTAGTCCTTAAGCGCTTAAACAGCTCATTTCGGTCACATCCATGTCTGCTGAAAAATGTAAGCATCATCTTTCTATCCGTTCTTAGTTATTACATAATACTAAAAAAATATTCAAATGTTTAAACATAATTTTGCAGGCAGGTATATATTATGATTTATATTGCTTTCTAGCAAGGTCTTTGGATTGTAACTTGGGCTTGTGGGACAAAAGTCATAAACCCATAATGAACATACCTAATTTATGAAATGTTACTATACTCACCACTGAGTAAGATCTTCATTCATTTTCTTTGGATTTTTTTCAGAAGCTGTTGTATTCACCACTGGGTAAAATATTCATTCTCCAACCCGATGAGAAGACATCTCCTCCACATCCTTTACTCCCTCGAGGAAGTGCCTTCTATTCCCTGGACAATACTAAATGTGGATATTCTCCAAGTGTTCTTAGAACCTTCCTGAATCGACCACACCCTATTGATACACTAAGTGATCCAACAGCATATGGTTCAGAAGGCACAATCCTAAGAGACCACGACTCCAGCAACTACCTCAAAGCCATCAATGGCGTCTTGAGGAAACATTCAAAGATTATCGTTGGCAGAGTGAGGAAACAAAGGATTAATCAGTTGTGGCCTCTGCTGACATCACCATCTCCACACTCTTGGAGCCATGAACAGAACTTGGAGAGATGCAGCTTGAGGACAAAGGAGATAGTTACAGGGGGTTAAAGAAAAGCCTTTCTTTTGAGGTTCCCACAGATCATGATCATGATCAAATTAATTAAAATCATGGAATTAATTAGTAAACCATCATTTTATTCTACGTACATCCCTAAATAACTAGTGTAGTATGTATCCATTACTCCATATTTGAAAACCTTGTGCATATAAATGTCGATAATTCCTATAGAAAATAGAACAAAATTGTCTACTGGTTTTCCAGGAAGCAATCTAGTACTATCTTGTTACTCACATTGAGAATCGCAAGTGTTGTCTTTTAACTAGACAGACGAATAAATACTCAACAAACCAAGTTATGAGTTTCTTATTATTTGGATTTTCAGCATAAATTAACATCATAATCACTTCGTATAAGATTGCAAGAGAAGCTGCCAAAACTGTTTAACATCATAATCTAACCAACTAGACGTATAACAACATTTTTCATGAAATATCTATCAGAGGCCCTACACTACAAGTTACAAACAAACACTGTAAGAGAAAGAGAAGGTGCCAAAATTTGTGAATTCTGAACCTAAGCGAGTTTTGTGATTTGATTTGATTGGGTTACAATTGTGTACAGAATTACCTTGAATGAAAAATAATCACCGAGTACTGCATCCTCTTTCCTTTCAGATGTGGATGGGCTGAGAAAAAAAATGTGTTGAAATATCCGGTAGTTTTCCCCACTAGCATTCCCTGCCTGATCGTCTTGAAAAGCAAGGAGAGATAATCCCGCCAGACCACACTGATCAGGTGGCAACAGAGAAACAGACGCTTGAGTGTAAGTTTCTGATGTGATCAAATTTGTGAAAATAATATATTTAGTGGAAAAATCTATTTTAATTCAGAGAAAGAGACACAGGAGAGAAAAAATTCAAATGGAAAAAAAATATAATAGTAATCTTTCTTTTTGAATGGGTCTCATAATAGATTTCGAATTAGTGTTTTGGCATTCCCTTGATGTTGAATTCGCCGACTTGTTCTTGTTCTGTAGTTGTGTCAGGCTGTCAGCTATATACTATGTACGTGTCCTCACTCGTGATGTGCATCCATTATTCAATCTGAGAATTGGATCTTATGGTTTCTAAGTAATCTCAGCACAACACTGCAGTCTGCTATCGTGTAATCACAGCAATTTTTTCTGAATAGGACTGTAGCCCATTCTTCTAATCTTCTTTCATTTCAGACTTTGGCCCTTACTGGGAAACGTCTGTTTTTTATATTAACGTGTCGCAAAACTGGGGAAAATTAAGAAGATTTTCTATCATATCATAAAATTTTATACTTAGAACTTAGAAGAAGGAGCAACGATAAAAAGAGATTTTCGTTTCATTTGTTCATTATTTTTTAATTATAAAATATAGGATTAATTAAATTTTTAATCTCTCAAAATTTTCAGTTTCCAATTTGCTGTCCTTCAAATTATTTTTGATAATTTTTAATTTTTCATTAATTTTCTATAAATATTTTTATTTCATCTATTTTTTATTTCATTATTTAAAATTAGTCATTGTTTTTTTATTTTTATCCTCGTTTATTTTATATTTAAATTAATTTTGAATAATAAAAATAAATGAGAAACTAAAAATGAATAAAAATTTAAAAAAATTAAAAGTGATGACAAAAAATTAATAGAAAAGTAAAATTTATAAATTGAAAGACTAAAAATTAGAAATTTTAAATTTTGAAGGACTAAAAAAACTTAATTAATCCTAAAATATATTGGGTTGATGGAGATGAGATATATGCTAATTAGGGGTGAAAACAGAACAGACTTGGTCAGGTCTAGACTTGATTTGACATATTTAAAATTCTGACTTGGCTTATGAGCCTATTAAAAAATCTATTTTAAATAATTATTTTTTCTGGAGATCCCTCTTCTTTCTTTAGTGCCAAATGATATGACATTTTTGACTTTTTTGCCTCCTCGGGATCTGTACTTCTTCAGTTCTTTTTTCGGTGTGTTTTTTGGTGTCCAAACCTTGTCTTTTATAGTTGTTTTTAGGGTTAGCAAAATAGACCTGACTTAAAGGGCTAGTCCGTTTAGTCCATTAAAAAAATTGAGTTGGGTTGACATTATAAACCTATTGAAATAAAACGGGTCGGGCCAACCCTACCCACAAAATGTGGGTCAAGGTCAGACCAGCCCACCCGACTAACAATATAAAATATTCAATAGATATTTTCAAAATTGAGTGGTTGAGAAGAGAGGCCAAAAAGTGAGAGTCTGAGAGAGTGAGGGAGCTTCGTTCCAGTTCTCCCTAGTCCGCGACCTCAACCTCGTTCGTTCTAGACTTGTAGTGCTTTGTTCTAGTGCTCCTAGGTGCTTCGTTCCAGAGCTTCCTTCGTTTGTTCCAGTGCTTTGTTCCAGAGCTTTGTTCGTTCATTCTTCCTTCGCGTTCTCGTTCGTTCCTCGAGCTCCTCATTCTCGTTCCAGACCTCGTTCGCTCAGCAAGGTACTGCGTACCTTTATATCGTGCATAAACATTTTTTTGTGCAACATCTTCGTACTTATCTAGCGTTAGAGCATTTGTTTCTTCTGTGTCTTTGATTAGCAGTTTAAATGGGCGAACAATAATTTGCTTAAATATATTTTTTGTGAACCAAGACAACCACCACCATCAATCGCCTCTTCTCCATGTTCGCAACAAAACCCCTCTGATTTTAGTCTTTGTGAGTGGCAATTTTCAGTCACTGTTACCAAGCTTCAATCTCCATGTTATTCTTCTGCTTGGTGAGATAAGGTTTTATGCACATACACTGTTTGTACAAATTTCTCTTTGAAGACAAATATAGTTTTTGTTGTTGTTGCAACTGTCATTGAGTTTTCTACTATGCAGCTTAATGTTTCACTAATATTTGGCCTGTTTTGGCTTATTGTTTTCAACCTTTTAGGCATGTTGTGATGATTGTAGCTTCTTCCATGTGTGGTGGTTAAGCAATGATTACAACTTGCCTCCCAATATTGCTTTGATATCTATTGAGGTAGAGCAACTTTTGCAAGGATATCTATAGTCTATAAGCAATGATGTGGAATTCCTTTATTGAATTATTGTATAAATACATGTTACCGTGCTAAGATTAAGTCAGTGATTACCAAAATTATTTAAATAAAATTGGAACTATGTTAATTCATTTTAAGCAGGATCTTTCTAAATAGTGGTGGGACTGGTGGCTTTGATGCGATTTGAGGAGGGGTGGTTTGAGCAGGGAATGGACCATCTTTTCTCATGAACAGAATGTAATAAAACTTGTATAGCTTTAAAGGAGAATACCTGTATGGAAATATTATTGTCCATGGGTTGCCAATCTAAACTAGAACCAAGAGTATGCCAATTGTTTTGCAATGGTGGTTATATGCAGGGATGGTTTGAGCAAGAAATGCTACTCCTTGTGTCTTTTTTTTAAAAAAAAATATTTTTTATTTTTTATTTTTTAGGTGGACTGGTCCATTGGTCCACTAACCTACCTTAAAGTGAGGTGTGCTAACATTTCCAGTCCACTTTGCAAAAGTGGGCTAATCCTGGCTTGTGTTTTTTGTGAACTGACCTACTTTGTCAACCTTAGTGTTTTTTCTCCCTTTGTTCTTTTGATTTTTTTTTTAGTTTTATCATTTTTCTTACTTTCTATTTTTTTCGTTTTATCATCTTTATTTTCTTTTTCTATTATCTTCTTTTTCTTTTTTTATTATCTTTCTTTCCCTTTTTTCTTTATTTCTTCCGTTCCATATTTTCTTTTCTGTTTAAATATTTTTCTTTTCTTTTTTCTTTTTTCTATTATCTTCCTTTTTTTAAGTTTTCTTTCTCCTTTTTTTCTATTTTAATATTTTTCTTTCCTTTTTTTTATTTGTTTAAATAATTATTTTTTCTTTCATTTTAGTTTTTTTAATTATTTTTTAAAAGATATTTTATGTTTTTTATTTTTTTGGGATTCAAACAGAACTAGAGTATGACAAATTGATAATATATATGTTAAATAGTTTAGTTTGATAGGTTTAATAGATTTTTTTTTTTAAAAATTTGAATCTGATTTTTTTATTTAAATATATTTTTCAAAAAATATTAATTTAATTTTTATAATAAAAACTCAGATCAGACTAGATCTTAAACATAGCATAAAAATAATATCTGATAGATAATTTGACTTATTTTTATCTCTAATACTAATGGATATGGCATTTGCCAAAAAAGTATAATGAAATGAAATGAAATGAATAAACTAATAAACTAATAATGCATGGCCTTGGTATACTGTGCCGTGCAGGGACGATACGAATATAAAAGAAAATCAACACTTTGGTCAATTTCTTTAGATCCTCTTAAAATTTGTATTATGGCCATCAATGTCACGTATGCGTCATATTACGCATTTATTTCGTCAAATTAATAATGTTAGAAAGTTTCTTGTATATACTATCAATGTTTTTTAAATTCAAAAAAAGCTTATAAAATATATATTTTTATTTTAATAATAAATATCTTTAATGTAATTTTTCAGACGGACAGACGGTAGTTGAAATAGTTTTGAAATATAATTATATCTTAATGTAATTTTTTCTTCTCTCTCAAGTATTTTGTTTTTAAAAGAAAACTTTAGATTTTTTTTTTTTAATTTTGGGCTTTGTATGGAAATTTTCTAAAATTGAAGAAAACGTATATATTAACACTATTTTCAAGTAAAAAAAACCAAGAGTTTGTTTTCTATTGTTGAAAACTAATTTTTGTTTTACCAACTCAGTTGGAATTAGTGGAAAGAATTATTAATCTTTTGTAAGTGAATCAAGGTTTTAAATTTTCGTTAGAAGAAGTATCCACATTTTATGTCTCAAATAGGATTTCGTATAAAGGAGAAGATTATGGGGAAAATTGATTTTTATTTAAAATAATAAAACAAAAAACTTATTTAATTAATGTCGTTTTTAAATGATCTTCAAAAGCAGTATCTCTTTTAGCTTTATACAACAAAAAAAATAAAAAATCTTCATGTTATTTTCGTTTTTCATTTTTACCCCAGTAGAAATGGAGTAGGAAAAAAAAAGAGATAGCTAAGATAGGAATGAATATTAAACTTTCACTATTTATTTGAAAGGAGAAATAAGAAAAAATATTGTTGTGAGACTTAAACAAAAATTCCCTTCCCAAATTGGAAAGAAACTGTAATATCACAAAATTTTAAGTAAGGTATTTTGGGTGATATTTGTGTAAAATAAATGGATTTACGAAAGGACGGTTTGGTCTTTGTTGAGAGGCGGAGTGCAATTAGTAATTACTGTTACTGTAGCAGTTACTGTAGTTTCCATACTAGCTTGGGCATGGCACCCTATGAGGCCTTGTATGGCCGGCGGTGTAGAACTCCAATCTGTTGGACAGAAGTGGGAGAGAGACAGCTACTTGGACCTGAGATGGTTCAAGAGACTTCTGAGCAGATTAAGATGATCAGAGACAAGTTGATAAAAGCTCAGAGTCGTCAGAAAAGCTATTATGATCATA
>PYAF01000414.1:23864-54195 GCA_007407185.1 Glycine tomentella
TCATTTCCGTTTCTTTTTACGTAATTTCTAGTAATCCACAATCACATGCAACTTCGTTCAAACTCACTGTATATAAACTATTAAACTGTTAAAACTTAATTTGAATTAACTGAGTAAAAATCAAGTCCCTGTGGAGACGAACTTTTATAAATTTTGTAACTTACAACGACAATTGGTACGCTTGCCAAAAGTCTAACAACCACCCAACCTCACGCCATACTTGGCCAACCAATCCATACCCAGAATGATCTCAAGAATGGGTATAGCTAGGCAGTACAATTCCACACAGTACTCTCTACCCTTAACTAAAACTGAACACCATTATAGTGCATATCACACAACACTGCTTCCTAAAAGCAGTGGTAACTTCCACAGGAGAAAGAATATGATCGTCTAGAAATTCATTTCTAATATAGTACGATCAATAAGTAAAAACAGAATAATAACTCTAGAGTCAAACAGGACTCTCCCGTCATAGACATCCATCAGAATAATGCCTCTGATTACGTCAAGAGCTTTGGTCCCTTCTCTTGCATCTCCTGTGTAGATCTGTACTGTGAGGGGTGCTATTGAAGTCACTGGAGCGTCTAAAGCTCCACTGCCTAACAGTGGGCACTCTCTTGCATAGTGGCCATACTGATCGCAACCATAACATATTAGCTGTCCAGTGCGGCACACTCCCAAATGATTTTTCCCACAAGTAGCACACTTGGGACGAGAATCTGGTGTCTGTGGTGGTACTCTCTGACTAGGGCCCTTCTTGAACCTTTCTGTTGCAGAAGAAACCCTCAAAACTTTGCCTTTACCCTTCCTGGCTGGGCCTGAACCACTGGGTCCTCCTGTCTCCTGTCTCATGGAGGGAATAGGATAATTGTCACTGTGCCTCCTAGTCATATCTATCACCAGACGACTCTGTCTCAATAAATCTCTCACACCTCGGAATCCACTACCAGTAATCCTCTCTTCCGTATCAACTTGAGGCAACTGGCCCTCTCTGTGGTGGCTAGGCGCATCAAAATGATGGCTACATCCACCCAGGTGGTGACCACTCTCACCCCCGTAGGTAGGGTGTGAAGAAGGTACATTATCCTTTCTAAGCAAGGATCTAAACTCTGCCATCAGCTCTTCATTAGTCTTCAATAAGACTTCATGTAACTGACAGTTTGCGGCAATCTCACACTGCATAATCTCCTGTATCTGTCTGCTTGCAGCCAACTCATGCTGCATAATTTCCTGAATCTGCCTGATTGCAGTCAACTTATGCCGCATGGCTGCCAACACAGCAGCTACTGGATCGGGTTGGGCATTCGTCTCCCCACTGTTGTTCTCAGATTCGGTCATGACACTGCACATGTACACCAAAACAATGAGTTGATCAGGCCCACCACTAGTGTCCACACATGCAATAGCCATGGCAAACTAGAACAACAGTCATGAGCAACACACAATAACCATACATAATGTTTCCATCAAGAAAAGATGCTCTGATACCATAAAATGTAACACCCTGTATGCATCCGGTGTATTAACATATTACTTAATCAGATTAGCACAATAGTTATCTTTAAATAAACCCGCGGAAGCGTTTTCTAAACCATATCTCTTGATTCATTATGTATGTTATGTATAGACAGTAAAGTAAACGAATGCTAAATTACCACAACAGCCTTAGTGATCCAAATGACGTAAAACAACGGCAGATAAAACTATAATATCCAACCCGATATACCAGGAGGTTATAAACCACAGATATCCCACTGCATATACATAGATTATATGCACATTCCACATACAATAGTAGGCATCAGTGCCCTAATATCACATATCAAATCCTCATATGAGGGTACACCATATAAAGAAATTCAATATATGCAAACATACACACTTTTCCCCACAAGGATACAAAATAACAACACATATCACATATATATATATGTACACAACAGTGAGTAACCAAGCTCTCAAAATACTGCTCCAAGCAACTATACCATGTATGTCCCCTACTAGGGCCTCTCGCCCTGGGGTCCCTCATCTCCGTCAGTTGTACAACCTGCAAAATATAATCCCCACACACGGGGTGAGATAAAAATCTTAGTAAGCTCAGGGTTCTTGGAGCTTTTCCTTCACCCTGGCTCACTTCCATGATCACAATACATTAATAGGCATCACAACAACACATAGGCACACACAAGCTCTAATGTGTAACATCATAAGTATCCAAGACCATCTCAGTCCCCTGGGACCATCTTAGTACCCAGTAAGTCATCGTGGACTCAGTCCACAGTGTGAGGCCGAAACTCACACCTATGTCATCCAACGGGAGCTACCCATATGCAAGGATGCACGCCATATGGTACCTCCGAGAATAGGCTGCTACAACATGAGACCACCTATCTCTTGGTCTTAAGGAATCTCTCCTATGGAGCAAACCAAACTAGGAGTTGTACTCTACTCCTAAGGAGGTTCATATCTATCTACTGGCCAGAAGATCTATCCGAAAGGCAACCATACACAAAGCACAGATACATGCATACATATCATCATGAAGAAAGCTGTAACAACGAATCCAATGCATGTAAATCATATATGCACCCATCACTCCATCTCGGAGTATGGAGGAACACAAGTAGTGGGAAACACTCCCAAGAACGAAGAGCTTACCTGACACGATAGTGCTCTGCTGTCCAATCCCTAGACTGTGGTCTCCGTCACTGACACTCTCGGTGTCCCACCCTATATACAGGTACACAATCAATCAACAATAATGGCTTTTAACCATTCAAAAGACAAGAAGAGCAGTTATCTATATCATTTTAATCCCTTATTACTCTATATCTAGTCTTGAAAGCTAATCACCCAACTGGTGACTTACAGACCCTCAACAGGATCTATCTCTGCCTAACCAAAGCACTAGAGTCTCCCAAAGACTCTGCATAAGTCAATTCAACCAGTTCAATTGCTTTTATCCACGCCATATATCAATAATAATCCAACTTAGCTAAAACAGTTATTTCAGCACGTTTTCACCGTTTATTCAGCCTCATGAATATCTTTTGTAAAAGCACTTAGGCTCATATATCTCATAATATCCATCATTTAGCCCACATTCTTCCTACTCATACATATCTCAGAGTCAAAACCAAACTTCATCTAAAGTCATGTTTCAAAGTTCATTCTTTATCAGAACAACCTCCTGAGCATACTTTTCTAAAGAACCCAAGCCTAATTCCAGTCCTAACACAAATGGGTTACTATTCATCCCATTAGTAATTTCACAAATCAATCGGTAAAACTTAAGTTTCTTACCTCAAAATAGTCGAAGAAGGCTAGAGGATCGCATCTCCAAGCTTTAGCGTCCTTGAACCGCCTTCTTTTCCTCAAAACTCAAGCTTTATAAAGTTCCCTAGAGAAAGGGATCTCTCCGATTGATGGTTTTCTCTAAGGATTGAAGCTAGAATCTAGCTCATGGAGGAGTTCTAAACAACTTTCTAGTTGGGTAAGAAGTGTTTAGATGAATTATGGAGGAGATATGAAGCTTCTCTGGTCGTTAATGGCAGAAAAGGCTCAGAGGATGAAGAAAACCAAGTTTTGGCCTTCAAAACGCCTGAAATGGCCTTTTATAGGCCCCCAGTCCGTGTTCCCACGGTAATAACACCACACCCCATGCTAATCGCGCCCCTAATTCGAAAGAAAGGGCTTCCTGGAGCATATTGGCGTTAATCGCGTCATAACTGGTGCTAATCGCGCCAGATGTTCGAATCAGGGGGTCTCCAGGGCCATTCTGGCGCTAACTGCGCCATAACTGGCGCTAATCGCACCACATGGTCGAGTCCTGGCGCTAACGGCACCGCTCCTGGCGCTAATCGCGCCAAATGTTCGAAAGAAAAGCCTTCTGGTGCAATCTCATGCTAACGGTGCCACTTCCCACGCTATTAGCGTCGCTCCCACGCTAACGGCATCACTCCCACGCGGTTAGCATGAGATTTTTTTTTTTGAAAAACTTGGTTATTATATTAATGCTTTCCAAGAAATGCATGAAGAAGTTCAAAAGCTTGAAAAATCCAATAACAAGCTCATAGGAAATCTTAGATGGCATGTTGCAAAAATTACTTAATTGCAAACTGAAATTTGCAACTTGAAAGAAGAAAATGAAAAAGTTGTTTCAAGTTACAAAATGAATGGATGTGTATGTGCTTCTTCTTCTACTAATGTTGACAAATATAACTTGCTGCAAAAGGATTTTGATGATTACAAAAGAAGTCAAGGAGAAAAATACATGTTACTCTTATCCAAGAATAGTGATTTAATTGATCTTTTGAGAAAGGTTTACAAAGGAAAATGCAACTTGGCTGAAATATTGAGTGTGCAAAAGTATGTTAGAGATACTTCTGGTTTGGGGTACAGACAAGGCTCAAAATCCTTTGGAAAAACTGTATTTGTGCCTTTGAAACAGAAAAATCAAAAGAAGTTTAAAAACTCAGATCAATCTTGAGAAAATCATCAAAATCTGTAACATGGAACTATTGTATGGAAAAAAGACATACATCTTACAAATGCTATGCTAGGACTAAATTATTAACTAATTACAGTTTTTTTTTCATTCACTCACCGACTTGAACATCATAGTGACTATGCAAATACCACCCTCACCTACCGAAAAAGCTCAACATATCAACTAAGAGATCAAATCACTCGTGGAGATCGATTTAGAGAACACTTCATAATCTGGTAAAAACATTTGTCTTACACCACAAACTCTAGATTTTTGCTTATCGACTAGAAATGAAATTTACAAAAGTTTAGGATACAAATATATTAAATCCAAAATTCATTTATGATCCAACAAATGTACATGCATTACATGGTAGAAACAACACTGGTTTCAATTTCTCATAGTATATATAAAGGTTGTTTTGCTTAAAGCTTCTTAATTTATTTTCCTATATATTTTGATTCCAATTTTTTTTTCATTTTAGTCCACGATGTTATTATTTCAATTTCTATAAAAAAAAAAAAATTATAAAAATCTCTCTTAAATAAATCCCTGTTATTTAGGGAACATTGGCTTGATTTTTAATCTCTATTAGTTACATTATCAATACAATAGGACTAAAAACTTGCACAATCTGCAGATTGCATTTAAGTTGGGTTGGGGGCTCTGGTTTGCCAATTGAATCGGAAGCTGTGAAAAATTGAGGTACCAAATATTTGTTGAAGACTTACAGATTCATTTTATTGGTTTTAGGCTTTTAGCTGGGAGCTGAATGTCGATTACATTGCCCCTTACAAAGCAATAGTTGTTTTCCACTATAATTATGTGTTAAATGAATTTCTCGGTCTATGAGATTACTGGAGCATATCCTTGGGTTGCATAATGCCTTTGGGAATGCAATGAATAGGTCATGGTTTTCCAATGCTTCTGTACAATAAGAATATTTTCTGTTAATGCAGCGCTGAATCTGCCAAATTATCTCGAAAGCAAGCTCCCATACATGTAACAATCGCATCAGCAAAGAAGGAAGCATCAAGGTTGGATTTGACAAATCCTTCTGGAGGTGGAGACCAGTGATTTTGAAGGATGACTTGCTGTGATTGGTTTATGGCACCATTCAGACTTTTAGCTTTATACCAATCTTGGTAGAAGAGGTCTCCATGATGGACCACCGAAACATCATGAACTGATTTTGACTCCATAAGTTGCTATTTGTTAACCACCAGACTCCATAGAAACAAAGCATATATCTCTCTTTTAATATGGTCTCTAGTTTGCATCAAGTTAAAAAATAGATATGCAAATCCTTCAGATTTATCCAATAGCAGGAGAATTTTCTTCTTAAGATTTATCTGGTTCAGTAGCCTAAATTCATAGGCCACGAGATAAGGATATGTACGGTTATTTCCACATTAGAATTACAAAGTGGACAAATCTTGAAACAATCTACACCTCTACTTCACAGATTAACTTTTAATTATAATTAAAAGACTAGATTAATTTTTAATTTTAATTAAAAGACCAATTGTATAATTAAATCAGCCTTTACAATAACACTTGATGTCTTTCTTCATTTTAGTTATCTCACTTAATTCTTGTGTGAAATCCCCATATATACACAAAAGTCTTTAATCCCATCTCCTAAAGTTCTCAAATTAATAGTTACATCATCATGCATGTCTAGCACTCTGGCATATAACTCGTATATAATCACAATCAAATTTCTTTTCCAAAATCTTTCCACAACACTTGTTTAACACAATCATTTTTTTCCCAGATCAATAAAAATCATATGTAAATGAAGAAAATAAAATCCTCGCGTGAGCTTCAAGGACTTCTTCAAGATGAATTATATAAATCTGATCTGAAGTTAAAAAGCACTGTGGCTTAGCACTGTCTGGAAAGAGGATTAGTAGAAGATACATGTTTCCTTTCACCGTAGAAATTACATGATGACAACTTTAGCTATTCTCATTATGTATATTTACATCATTGTTCTGACTCTAAGTCACTATTTTCTAAGTCTTTCACCATAACAATCTCCGTATTTTCGTTTTGTCGTCTCACTTTGGCATCCACGTGATCCTTTGGAAGCACATTACAATCGATGGTGTGCCATACTGGTCTCTCCTCTTGAAACAATCTGCAGAAACATTAATAGCATAAAACTTCAATATGAGTGGTGACTAGTGAGACAAAAACTTCCAAGATGGAAAGAGAGAGAGGACTTACGGGTGTTTGCATAGCTGTGGACATTGCACTGTAAGTGCATACTTGCAAGTGGAAATCTCTGTGATTGAACTAATCATTGCTCTTGGTTCAGAGCATACAAACCTCACCTATATTAAAAATATGAAATCAGTATGATGTGGGAAGGAAGAACCCAGATTTCTGCAATTTTTCATACCTCGGTCTCTCGTGGCTTATTTGTAAGATCACATATGGTGCCGTTAGTATATTGATGAGCATGATACCTGAACAAAGATAATATAATGAAGTACTTGTTTTTATAACATTAAACATAATGTGAAACCAATTTCCCCATGTTAACCCCATCCTCACACTTGTGAAACATTCATTCATAGAAGGTACCTTTGAGATGCATCTTTTGACCGGGGATCCTTCAATGTAGAAATGTCCGACAGATTTTCGTTAAATGCAGCAGTAGCTTCCGGATCATACTCTCCCAAGACAAACTCCTGGACAACCTGTGACAGAAAAATTTACACTGATTATCATACATGAATATATTATTTTACAAGTTTCTAATAATAATATAATAAACAAATCCATGATTGTACAAATGAAACTGCTGAAAAGCAGTTCAATATAATTAAAAACCAAAAAAATAGGTGTTCTGAATGTAGAATTTATATGAATGACTGACTTCTACTATCAATAATCACAACAAGGATGGTATCAAGGAATTTGGATCCTCTCCTTTATCTTAGTAACAAGTGCCCCAATATGATGAAAGGCATACAAATTTTATTCTGGAGTGACCAACCTTGATCACCAATTTCAGACAAGTGCACTGTATGTCTCACTCATATAAGTCACAAACTCATAATACAACTGTCTCCCATTAGTTTGAAAAATGAGCATCAAAATTCCAGTAAGTGGTAACAAGACTGAATCTAGTCTGTTCAGAAAATTTGTGATAGGCCCCATTGTGAATGTGTATAGGAGGAGAGGAAATAGAGGGGCAATGGGAGTAGTGAAGGGATTAAATGGGCTTAAGAAACCAAGGCTATTGGTGTATGAAAGAAGGAAGAGAAAGGTGTAACAGAATGGACTGGCAGCAAAAGGAGAATGGAGGGGGGTGAATGGATCCTGGAAGGGGGAGAAAATTATTGAAGTAGAAATGTAGAATAGTGGTTACACTGAGGGAGGAGAGGGTCCAATCTCAGTAAGGGATGTTATCTTTTATTTTGTTCTGCCATTTTCATTTTGTAAGGGAGCCTAGCTCCATCCATTTTCATTCTAGTTTCTTCTTATTTTTCCCAGCAAGCATTGTAACAGGGGACACTTCCTCAGATTTCATTGAATTCTAACATCAAATTGTCTTCAATTTCTGGTTCCTATCAATTTGATGCTCAACTCATGGAAATATGAAGATAATATTGTTATTCAAACTGAATATATTAACCCAACTCCCAAAAAGCAGAAGCCAAGTTATAATGAGAGGATGGAGCAAAGAAAAGCTTAAGCAAAGACCATGAAGAGTCAAAATTAAATGCAATCAAGGGGATACCTTATCATCTTCCAGATGTAGTTGCCTCAACTTCTTTTGATAGCAAAATTCATATGACCACCAACCTTCTTGCTGCACATTTAAACAGCTAATGTAAGGAAATGATATACAATAATAGATGTCATTTATTTAAAAAAGACTATTGAAAAACCAAACACTCAGACCATAAACTTCATGAATAATAATCAATATATCATCATTTAAAATAATTCAAATACTAACTCTGAGAAAACATGGACCCCTTAATACTTCTAGCAGTTCATCTGGTGTCTTCTGCTTAATCCTTTTCTCAGTTTCAACAATCATGCTGCTAATATTGTGTTGGATAACAGGCTTTCCACTTTTTTCCTTTTCCACTTTGGGTAAGTAACATATATATTTCTGTCCAGTTTTATCCGGCATGACTATAGATTCCTGATCATCATCCTGTAAATGAAGCATCAAAAGTTCTTATGAGAAGGCGATGGGATAACACACACACGGATTGTAATATATATATATATATATATATATATATATATATATATATATATATATACAGAGGTTAAGAAAGGAACTTATAAGGTCCAGTGTGACCATTAGAGGGAGCTGTCAGTCTTTGGCTCTGATTGTACCAGATTGTTATAGAATTGATTTTGAAAGTACTGAGATTGAAATAACCAGTTTTGAAATAATTTATGTTAAGGAAATTAATGTATTTGGAAAAGTTATTTCAAAAGTGAGTTTAGACTTTAGAAGAATTATTGTTCGGATGGCAAAGTAATATCAGAGGACGAGCTCTGGCACAATGGTAAAGTTGTGTCTTGGTGACTTATTGGTCATAGGTTTAAATCCTAAAACAGCCTCTTTGCATATGCAAGGGTAAGACTGTATACAATATCCCTGCCCCTTACCTGCGCATAGCGTAGAGCCTCCAGGCAATGGGGTACGAAAGAAAGGAAGAAAGAAAGAACGGCAAAGTAGAATCACTTTTGAACTGTAAATATAGATAATATTTCATAACTTTTGTGGGTTCAAAACTCGGAATCAATTCTATTCACCTTGAAAGCTAAAATTATTCCCTTCTATCAAAATCAATTTTGCTGATAATAGCCTTTGGAGAACCACACCACAAAAGTTAGCCATTGTAGTTGGAAAACTCAAGACCCTATAATCACAACAATACTAGAATCCCCCCATACCTTGAATATATCCTAGCTTTTGCTCACAACAAAATTCATTTTCTCCACCTCAAAAATTAACCAAACACAATTCATTCACTATTGATGAATTTGTGTTAAAACATGCAGGATATTAGATTCCTAATCTATCAAACTGAACCAGACGCTCTTATTTTCAATCTCTCTGATATCATCAAAATAACACCTCCGTTAAATTTGTACAGCTTAAGTAGTGTAGATTCAGAACCAGCATTAGTAAAATACACAGTAAACATTATTTGAATCACCTACACATTCAATTTGAAAACAACTTGTAAATAAAAAGAAATAAATTTGAATGTCCAAGAGACACAATACTTATCTTTGGATCATAGCACAAACTCAATGAAAATCTTTACTCCTTTCTAAAACTTAGGGTAAGTATTTTATAGAACATTCAACACTCACTTAAATTACAACTAAAACCACCGAGCATAAGATCGTATCCATAAGAAATAGCACAACAACAACAACAACAACAACAACAACAACAATTATTATTATTATTATTATTATTATTATTATTATTATTATTATTATTATTATTATAAACACATCAAAAAGCTTACAGGGTGAAAAGGGGAATCTTCGGGATGAAATTCGATCTTGTATTTGGGTTCGCGAGAACGGCCACCACCGCCACCACCGAATATGCTACCTGTTTATATAACAACGAACAAAATTAAATTAAATAAATTGAAAAACCTAATACAAATAAAATTTTGAATTTCGAATTTATCACACTTGATGTCAATAATTGAATTTGAAACCCTAAGAAAGAAAAGAGAAGGAAATAGTGAAGACCGATATGAGCAGGGAAGATTTGTTCGGAGGCATAGCTAAAAGAGAAGAGAACGAAGAACAGAAACAGTGCCCCCATCGTCTCGTTAAACCTCACGACGACGCAAACCCACTTCCGAGTTCCGAGACGGCTCCTTAACGTTGAACGTTTACAACTTCGAAGCAAGATCGCACACCGAATGTCACAGCTTCCACGTCTATGCACCAATCAACGATTGCCACGTCACACAAGGGCCTTCTCCATGTTACATTGGACTCGGAGACAACACAACACAAATAGGGATTTGGATCCTTCCCACCATAAATAATTGGAGAGTCTCCAATTACACAAAAGGAGAGACCGTTGGATCAAATGTGTGACTGAGATGTTTTTATTTAAACTCTCTAAATTAACCGTTTCAACAAAAGAATGATAAATGGTCATTTTTTTCTAAAATGCGTAAAATGCTAATAAATTTTATTTCAGAAAAATGAAAATTCAAATTTTTGTCTTTAAAAGTGAAAACATTGCGATAAGTTCATCTACTCCTAAACTTTCGTCCATTACCGTTAATAAAAGAGTTTACATGACAATTTAGGGACTAATTTGTCAACGCTCTATACATTTAGGGATAAAAATAACTATTTATCTAAAATATAATTTAATCTTCATCTTTCTTCATTTTTTCATCGTTGCAAGCATAATATTATAATAAACACTTAAAAAATAAGTTAGAACAAACATAATAATAAGCATAATATTAATTAACAAATATAATCTGTTTGTTACTATGAAATTTCTATTGTGACAACATTAGGTAGTGAGAAAATCAAGTTGGATCTCATTTTTTTTAAGGATTAACTTAATGACTGTACATTTTTGTTTGAATCTCATATTTTGAGTAAGATACTATTATATTAGAAACTTCAAAGCAATAGACAGATTATATTTATTAATCAATTTTATGTTTATTATTATGTTTGTTCTAACTTATACTTCTTTTCCTATTTTTATAAGTGTTTATTGTAATGTTATGTTTGTAACTATTAAAAAAGGAGGGAAAGACGAAAATAAATTATATTTTGGGTAAATAGTCATTTTCGTTCATGAATGTGTAGAGCGCTGACAAATTCGTCTTTGAATGTGCCATGTAAGCTCTTTCATTAACGGTGATGGACGAAAGTTAATGGATGAATGAATTTGTCGCATTTTTTCATTTTTGGAGACTAAAATTTGAATTTCCATCTTTCGGAGACGAATTTCTCAGCACTCTACACATTCAAGGACAAAAATGACTATTTACCCTTAAATGAATGTTTGAACCCTCATAACAACTTTCCCCTTCTTTATAAAATCACGATGATGACCCCATCATCTGTAGCATTTGCAGCTGCGACGAAGACCACAACACTTGCGGTGGCGGTGAAGACAATCCCAACATCTGCGATGACGACGACAATGTTCTTGTTTGTTAAATTATTTTCTCTTCTTCCTATTCCAAATTGAAATTCAATTCGTCAAGGAGATGATTATGGTTAGATAGCAGTTTCAATACTATATCTTCATTGCTATTTCTAGTTTTCGGTTCTTAATTTCTCTTAACATCATTATATGGGTACGCATGTTATGAAGAGTTACGAGCTCTATTTCCAGTTTTCGGTTTTAGCTTTCTCTCAACATCGTGCTTCCTTGCAACATTGCACTCCTCCTCGCTTTTCCCTATTTATTTATTTTTCATTCTTTTTTTATCTAATGAATTACTATTAGTATTACTCTAATGTTGGAAATAATTATGGATGCCAAAGATCCAATACATCATGTAATCAATTCTAATTTCAACAATAAAGTATTGTTATTTCTTTGACATTTTTTATATTATTTGATAATAATTAACTTGATAAGAACCTTGATTAAAATTAAAGATTTAATATCATAATAGAGATTATGAAAATGCGAAGTCTCTTATAATTTTAATCAAAATTGTTTAGGATTATTGTGAATAGAACATCAATAATCCAGATATATCAATATATATGTAATGATTTTTATTGGATAAAAATTAATAAATCTCATATATGAAATTGTATATATAGACGATGTACATGTAAATATCATCATTGAACTAACTTAATTGAGTATTCTTAATAGTTAATATTACCTTGATATGTCAATAGGAAATTCACAAGAAGAAATATAATAATTTCCTTCGATTTGAAATTATCATAGTTATTAACAAGTTATTTATTATATTTTAATTTCAGACACCTATTGCCTTAGGACACTAGTTGAATGAATATTGAATATGATTAAATACTTGTAGAATTAATGATTAATCAAGAAAGAATTCATCAACTCTTGGTAATGAGTTTGAGTTTCATGATATAATTAATACCTTGGCCAAGGCAATAATATTGAATGAAAGAAAAAAAAGTTTCTTGAGTCATTCATTGATTAAATGTGTTAACTTATTAGAGTTTGATAATAATATACTCTAGAGTTAACCTTTAGTTGTAAATGATGGAAGAAAATATTACATTATTCTTCTATTGGTTCTTGAAGGTAAAAGATGTTACTTCATACTTTCATGATGTTAAGAAGTACTACTAGACGCCTACCTTGATTAGTAAATTAATTATGATTAATTTAGTATTGGTTTACTATTAAACCTATGGGTTCACACACAAACAAGTATTCCAATCTTTGCAAAAGAAAATAATTTATTTGATAATTAAATTAAAGAATTTAATTTAATAAATAAAATATTTTAGTGGAATATTATTATATTCTTTGTTAGCACCAAGAATATAATTAATATAAACAAAAAGTATTATTTTGTTCACAAAATAAGAATAAGATTCTATTGCTACTGTATTGTCCAGGGTCCACAAAATACATGTGGCTAGTGACGTGACGTCCCAACACGCACGTCAACCCACCATGTTAGCCCTGACACAGAAGCACAGACATCTTGTTGAATATAGGAGGAGCTGGAAGAAGATCAAGTCAAAGATGAAGCTTGTTGAAGGAAGATTTTAGCTTTTCACATGCCAAGACACTTGCAATGGGTTAAGTGTTTGAGAGACTAATCTTATGATCCTTGCATTGCATGAATATGACCTTTAACATGCATACATGATTTTACTAAAGCATTAAAGTTGTTCATGTCTTAAAAAGAAGTTATTTTTCATGGTTAAGTTTTTGGAAAAGCAAAATATCACTGCTTTAGTCGATTACACAAGGATATAATCGATTACCAGCTTCTGTTTGAATATGGAAAATCCATGAAGAACACTTTAATCGATTACATAGCACAAAATGTAAATCATGATTATTTGTCTTAATCGATTACCATTATACTATAATCGATTACACAAGTTCATTTTTAAATATGCATGATTGCCTTAATCGATTACCACAATCAGTAATCGATTACTTGGGCTTATTCTTAAACTATACTTGTCTGCATTAATCAATTATCACATTCTGTAATCAATTACATTAGCTTATTTCAAAACTAAACATGTCTGGTTTAATTGATTACAACTCGGTTTAATCGATTACTTTGTTCGTTATAAATCTCAGATTGAGCTAAGAACATTTTAATCGATTATCTGGAAGATTAATCGATTACATATGACAATTTAATCGATTATAATGGTAATTTAATTGATTGCAGTCTGTTACAAAAGTTGGTTATAATTAGAATGTGAGTTTTTCTGAAAGATATAACTTTTAACTTCGAAATTTAAAAGCATTCACAAGCCTTCTCAAAGTTAGAAAGGATTTTCTGAGCTATATAGTTCTTGTCCACCTTTTTAAATCTTCATGGTGTATTGGAAGATTTTTTTGGACGAAGTTTTCAAAGAAGTTTTTGGAGAGAAAGGTCTGAAATTGATTTCTGCATTTCAACTCTGATTGGTAAATCATATTCATTCATATTCATTGGATCATCAGGTTGTCTCTGTCCATTAACTCTTGTTGTAAATTCATTTTTGAATTCTTGGCTGTTTGGAGCTTTTGTAAAGGGTTCTTTAAGCTTTTTCTAGAGTGAGTTTCTCTAGAGGGAAGAGTGTTGATTCAAGAGGAGTCATGAAAAGATGGACAAGAATCAAGCTTTGGAGTTTTGTGCTTTCAACATGCCTCATTTCAAAAGTGTCATGGAAGCTTGAAGATCAATTTGATTCTTGTAAAAGGAAAGAAGTGGTATCTGATAATCCAGTGTGCATATCATGCATATCATTCATTTAGGATTGTTAGATTGAAGGCTAATGCAAAAGCATTTAATAAATAAGACAGATTAAAATCAAGTTTTTGGAAAAATGAAGTTTTCTTGTTTTAATCGATTACAGATATGTTGGCATCGATTATTTTGTTCTTCGTGCCTTCTGGAAAACAAATAAAGAACAATGTAATCGATTACATATCGAATTAATTGAGTACCTAGGCTAAAATTGAAATAACATACTTCCTGTCTTAATCGATTACATAAGTTCGTAATCGATTACATATCATGCCTATGGCTAACATGTTTTGTTGATTTAATCGATTACATATCATTTTAATCGATTACATAGTGCATTTGAAAATATTGGTCTCTTTGTCTTAATCGATTACCAAATTCAATAATCGATTACTCAGTGTATTTGGAATATCATGAGTTCCTGTTTTAATCGATTACGTGACGGGATAATCGATTATAATGTTCATAGCTTAAAACCCAAAACATATCAGAAACACTTTAATCGATTACATTCTTGAATTAATTGATTACATATGCTAAATAATCGATTACATGAGTGTGTTTAATCGATTATTTTCAGTTAAAAAGCTGTTATAAATAGAACCCATTGCTCTGTGTTTTGTAGAGTTGAGAAATTCGAATTCTGAGCAATCACAAACATTCATAAGCTTTCATTAGTGAGTTTTCTGAGTTTAAAAACGTCTTGGCTTCACCAAAATTCTTATGGGATTTTGATTTGATGAGTGAAGCATCATTGAGCCTCAAAGCTTAAGGAAAGGGATGCATTGAGTTTGTTATTCTGTCTATCAACCTGGTGAATCATTCATATGCATTTTGTTCATTGGATTATCAGGTGAATTCGTTCCTTATTCTTTGAGTTTGTAAATCTGTTATTTGATTTTTGTAAAGATTGGCTTATTGTAAATGCGTTTCTTGCATGATAACTAGAGATAGTGTTTCTCTAGGGGTTGTTGAGTAGTGTTCTCAGTGGGGTTGGTCTCTAAGAATCTAATAGTGTTGTAGATTTCTGAACTTTATCTAGGGTTGATAAAGAGAGGCTTGTAATATCTTGTAAGAACATTAATTTGCAATAGTGGAACTTCATTCTAGTGTTGAGTGGAAGAACTGGATGTAGCTTCATAGTGTTTGAAGTGAACCAGTATAAAAATTGTGGTTGATCTTTATTCTAATCTCTTCATCTCTTTATTGCTTTGGTTTGTGAATCAAATTATTTGCACAGAAAGATTTCAGTTGTCTATTGATTTTCTTGACAGAGGAATTTGATTGAATATAAGATTCTTGGTTTCAAAATAATTTTTAAAGTGATAAAGATCCTGTGAAAACTTATTGTAAAATTTTTAATTACCAAGGTACAACCAATTCACTCCCCCTCTTGGTTGTATTGAAGTATTCCTATCTTTTTTCAAAGAGTAGAGAAGGGTTCTCTATGTCTTGATCATTAGGAATCTAATAGGGTTTTAGATTTCTGTTCTTTATCTAGTTTTGATAAAGAGTGATTGTTGTAAAGCTTGTAAGAACTGAAAATTGATCATAGTGGAACTCTAATCTAGTGTTGATTAAAAGAACTAGATGTAGCTTCTCTTGAGAAGTGAACCAGTATAAATTCTTGTGTTGTTTTCTATTCCTTAATTTCTTCTTGCTATCTTGATCTGTTGTTAATGGAGGTTCATTCCAAGCCAAAGGTCTAGCAGGAAAGCTTGAAGCACTTCCTTTGGTGAGCCTTAAAGGACCTATGATAAGAGGTAGAATTCAAGTCCTTCAAGATCACATCCAAGTTAACTTGTATCTCTTGGAAAAGCATGAAGAAGCACACCAACTCAGTTGAAACACAAAAGAAGTGCTATCTATTTTAATTGATTACCAGATTCCTGTAACAGATTAAAAACATCTTTTCTGATACCTTTAATCGATTACTAGATGCCTGTAATCGATTAAATCAAATCAGGAAATTAAAAAAACAAGGCTTGTCTGTTTTAATCAATTACAAGAAAGCTGTAATCGATTACATAAGCCTGAAAATGTAAAAAAAAAAAAAAACTATTTTAATCGATTACAAGTGTAGATTAATCAATTAAATCAGTTTTAAAATTGCATTGCACATGTTGAGCAACCAAGAGTCACTTTAGGGAAAGCTTACACTTCAAGCTTCATTTGGGCTTCATTTCAATTTGCATTTTTCTTACATTTAGTGACATTTAGCTTGTAATTTCATGGCCTATATAAGGGGCCAAAACTAAATGTAACTAACTTTGGTTCAATAATACAATTCTGAAAATTGTTGTGAGAGTTTCTCTCTTGTTCTTGTTCAAGAACTTCTTGAGTCTTATCAATGGCTTCCCAATGCTATTGTGGTGATTCTTCCTAGATTTATTGGAGACCTCCATGGTGTCTTCACCTTCATCCCTAACCTTTCTTCCATCTTCCATTTCTGCAATTATAAACCTCTAAATAGACCCATTTTCACAAAGAAGTGTTGATTTCTTGTGTTCTAAAGTTTACTTGAAGTTTGGGTTCCATTGCAAGGTACATTTGCGAAACCTAATGTCTAATGGTTGTAGACATTACATCATGTGGTATCTAGAGCCTAATCCTTGTGGAATTCTTCTTCAAGTTCAGTTTTAAAAGTTCTTCAAAGGTAAAAATCAGCACCAAACCCAAAAACGAAATTTTCATTTCAATTCCTTGTTTCTTGTTGTTTTCTTTTGATTCTTGGTGGTGTGGGCTTGTTGTGTGTTCAGCCACATAACCCTTGTGTTTCCTTCAAGTTTCATGTGTTCATGTTCTTCATGTTCTTCATCTGTTCTTGATATTTTTCTAATTTTCTTGTCTTGATTCTTGTCAATTTTTGTTAGTAGTGTTTTTTGTGTTGTATGATATAATAACCAAGGCTAAATAAATAAAAGAAAAAGAAAGAAAGAGAAGTTTAAATTTATAATATTCTGTCACAAAAGCATTAGTGACGGAATTAGCGACGGCTGGAATCTGGCGCCGTTAAAGTGAGATTGGTGCTGATAGCGTGAGATGGTAGCAGAAGGCCATTTCTCACTGGAAGTTGGCGCCAGTAGCACCAGAAGTGCTCCAGGAAGCCAATTTCCCCTGGAATGTGGCACCGATAGCGTGAAGTTGGCACAATCAGCGCGAGAGCTCTAACAGGGCCACTATAAAAGCTCATTCACGCGATTTTTGGGGGCCAAAACCCTCTTTCTTCTTCCTCTGGACCCCTTTTCCGCCATTAGAGCCTAGGGAAGCTCCATATCTTCACCAAACTTCATCAAAACACTTCCCTTTCAACATGAAACTTGTAGGGAATCACCCTATGAGCTAGAATCCTTCATCACTTTTTCCTAAAAACCTTCAAACGGGGAGATCGCATTCTCTAGGGAACTTCCCAAAACTTGAGTTTGGCGGGGAAAAGAGGCGATTTGCGGACACCCATGCTTGGAGAAGTGATCCTCTAGCATTCCATGACTATTTAGAGGTAAGAAACTCAAGTTTTACCGTTTGATTTGTGAATTTGTTCTTGGGGTAAATAGTGACCCTTTTGAGTTAGAGCTAGAATTAGGCTTGGGTCCTTTAGAAAAGTATGCTTAGAAGGTTGTTGTGATGAAGGATTAGCTTTGAAATATTGATTTCATGGACTTTGGTTTTTGGCTCTAAGAAATGAATGTGTAGGAAGAATGTTGGTTAAATTGATGATTGTAGGACATGCATGAGTCTTGATGCTTGTACAATATGTGCTCAGGGGGCTATATAAACTGTGAATATGTGTTGAAATAACCATTTTAGCCATATTGTTAATCCTTGAGTTTTGGCCTATATAGTGTTGAATCCTCTGAATTTGGTTGATGTAGAGTCTTTGGGAGACTCTAGTGACTTGGTTAGGCCGAGATAGATCCTGCTGAGGGTTTGTGAGTTGTCTATTTGGTGGTTAGTTTTGATAACCTTAAGATAGGGGACTAAGAGGTTGAAATGGAAAGGATTAATGTTTCTTTTCATTCTAACGGTTAAGAATCGTTATTGATTGTTTGTATGCCTTCATGTAGGGCGTGATACGGAGACTACTGGTGGTTGTGACCACGAAGCCGGGAGAGTCGGTGTAGCGCTGAGAGCAGGTAAGCTCTTTGTTCTTGGGAGTGTTTTCCCGTGACTGTGTTCCACCATACTCCGAAAGAGTGATAGTTATTGTATGTCATGATGCATGTGTATTGAAATTGTGTGTTACTGCTTTTATTGAGAACATGTATATGATGTACACTGTGATGAAATTTCTCTGGCCAGTAGAATAGATTACTATGGACTCCCGTTGGAAATGTGTCCTTAAGTGGATGATCTTCCCTCGGAAGTGTCATAGGGGTCCATGTAAGTCCTGAGAGAATGTGCCCTTAAGTGGATGATCTTTCTCAGGAATTGGCATGAAGTCCTGAGGGAATGTGCCCTTCAGTGGATGATCTTCCTCAGGCAATGTGCGCCGAGTCTTGAGAGAATGTGCCCTTAAGTGGATGATCTTTCTCAAGCAATGAAGCGGAAAGTCCTGAGAGAATGTGCCCTTCAATGGATGATTTTTCTCAGACAATGTTATATGTGAATATATATATATATATATATTGTTACACCTGTGTTGTGATATACATGAGATATGCTTTATAAGAGCCGTGATGGCTAGTTGTGTGTGTGATGCCAATTTTAATACTATGTGTCATGGAAGTGAACCAGGGGGAGCAAAGACCTCCAAGAACCCTGAGTTTACTGAGATTTGTATCTCACCCCGTGTGTGGGGCTTATGTTTTACAAGTGATGCTCAGCGAGCGGATGATGGATCTCAGGGCAAGAGGCCCGAGCTCTGATATGGTTCTGTGGGAACCTTAGGCATATATTTTGAGAGCATGTTAGCTCTTTTCTTTTGGTTATGCCTATATTTGTACCCCTGAGGGGATAATGCACAGTTAATGTGCTTTTTATATATGTTATACATCTGAGAGATATTGATGCATTGTGAGAGGATAGGGTATATGATATCGTATTTTGTACCGCCATTATTTTGATACATTTATATGGCTTATTTTGGTCCTCTGGTTGTATGAAACGTGTATTTACCATACATAATGTAAAGATGTTATTGTTGATGACGTATGATGATACCATTTTGTTTATCGCTTCCGAATTGATTAGTTTTAAATTAATTGTTGCGCTTAACGACCATAAATGAATGTTAATGAACCGGATGCATATGGGGCGTTACATATGACCACTTGTTTTGATTCTACTCTCATGCCTAAATTGAATTGAGTTGATAGAAGCAAATTTTACAACTGTTATACATCATATTTTAGTGATTCATTAAATTTCTTTAGGAATTTTTGAACTTGTGCAAAACAAAAACAAAAGCAAAAAGAAAAATACATCAAGTAGTATCAAATTGGTACAACCAAAGACATTATTGATTTGTGGCTGGAAAAATACAAAGAAAAGCAGGATTTAGAAGCAAAGCAAAATACAAAAGCTACAAGTTCAAATTTCCTTTGAGCCACAAAATTACATGAACTTGTATGACATGCAAATTTGATGAAATTTGGCTTCTAGCAATTGAATTTACTTTGCATATCCTACTTGTGCAATGTGGTACAACCTATAGTATTTCTTGAGTTGTCTCATAAATTCCAATTAGAGTTGTGCTTTTCTAAAAAAAAAAATTTCTTTTGTTGCTTGTCTCTTAAATTTCCAAGGTTTTGTCTTAAGAGTTTTCTTATTCTTGAACTCTTGAGTCTAGCCTAAAATCATTTCCTATTTCACTATAGTAAAGAAGTTTGATTTGATTAGAAGTTTTTGCTTAAGAACTATAGAGAGGAATAAGAGTGGAAAAAGGCAAGAGAAACATATTATAGAAAGAGCCTAGATAAAGTGTGCAAACACGAATGAGAGTGACAAACACTTAGAGAGTGGTGAGAATTTCCTTATATACTTGTGTTCTTGCTAACCAATTTTTTTGAAGGATGAGTTCAAGTGGAGGAGAGGATTTGTCACCTAGGGCCTCTAGGTTGATGAAATCTATGACAAAACAAATTGAGGACTTGCAAGCCAAAATAGATACAAAATTTGAGGAGTTTAAAAGGAAAACTCAAAGAAGGAGTAGTCCAAATGGTAGTGTGGATGGAAAGGCTCATAGTAGTAGGAGGGTGAGTGAGTATGCTTCCTCTCATGGAAAAAATTATTATGATGATAAGAGTGAGAGAAAGGAGAGGAGAGCAAATAATGTTAAAGAGAAGTCCACAAAGTTCAAAGGGTGGAGCAACAACTAAAAAGGAGAAAAGATTCCTTTTCTAAGACCAATGTAGCTGCAACCTCTAGTTGGAAGGACAAGCCAAAAAGGGAGGTTTCTCATATGAAAAATAAGGAAGAAAAGGTGGAGAGCTCAAACAAAAAAAATTAGGGATCCTACTCCAACAAGATCAAGCAATATCAAGTGTTTAGAGTGCCTTGGTAAAGGTCACATTGCTTCTCAATGTCCTAACAAGAGAACCATGATTTTGCTTGAGGAGGAAGACATAAAGAGTAAGTCTTCAAGTGACTCAACAAGTTCTTCAAGAGAAAAGGAAGACGAACTTACATTAGTGGTGACCAAAGAGGGTGATGATCTCTTGATGGCAAAGAGAATGCAAGAGCTGGAAAAAAATAATGCACTTGAAAAAAATACTGCACCTACAAAAGAGAAAGAGATTAATAGGAAAAAAAATCATGAGATTAAAGAGAACTTGTTCTTAAGTGAAAAGGAAATCAAGAAAGTGTTATTGGCCAAACAACCTCTTTATTATATGATTCCTAACTCTCTTTGTTTACATGTTGACAGGGAAGGAGAAAAATGGCACAAAGCTATGCAACCTTTTTTGGATGAAGTTGTTTTCCAAAGTTGGAAGGATAAGTTGTATCATGCACATATTCTTGCTTTGCCTAATTTTAATGCTTCTTTTGAATTGGAATGTGATGCATCTAATGTAGGCATTGGGGGGGTGATTCAAGATAAACATCCTATTCCTTATTTTAGTAAGAAATTGAAGGGTGCATGTTTGAATTATTCCACTTATGATAAAGAGTTGTATGCACTAGTTAGAGTTTTGCAAACTTGGCAACATTATCTTTTACCTAAGGAATTTGTGATCCGTAGTGATCATGGGTCTCTTAAATATTTGAAAAGTCAAGGCAAACTCAACAAGAGACATACTAAGTGGTACATCAAGGGCAATTTGAGGACTTGGGAGGAGTGTCTACCTCACATCGAGTTTGCTTAAAATAGGGTTCACAAAACTACTTCCTTATCTCCTTTTCAAATTGTCTATGGCTTTAATCCTTTAACTCCTCTTGATTTATTGCCTTTACCTAACACTTCTTCTATGATTAATCATGATGCTTTGTCTAAAGCTTCTTGTGTTAGGAAATTGCATGAACAAGTAAAAGGCCGTGTGGAGAGGAAAATGGAAAAATATGTTAAACAAGCCTATAAGCACAAGTGGAAGGATAAATTTCCTCAAGAGAATGTTGAATTGCCAAGTATAAGTGAGGAAGTAAACTTGAGGACAAGTTTCTCTCAAGAAGGAGGGGATGATGGAGGTTCATTCCAAGCCAAAGGTCTAGAAGGAAAGCTTGAAGCACTTCATTTGGTGAGCCTTAAAGGACCTATGACAAGAGCTAGAATTCAAGTCCTTCAAGACCACATCCAAGCTAACTTGTATCTCTTGGAAAAGCATGAAGAAGCACACCAACTCAATGGTAACACAAAAGAAGTGCTATTTGTTTTAATTGATTACCAGATTCCTGTAACAGATTAAAAGCATATTTTCTGATACCATTAATCGATTACCAGATGTCTGTAATTGATTAAATTAGCATTAGGAAATTCAAAAAACAAGGCTTGTCTATTTTAATCGATTATAAGAAAGTTGTAATCGATTACATAAGCCTGAAAATGTAAAAAAAAAAAAAACTATTTTAATCGATTACAAGTGCAGATTAATCAATTAAATCAGTTTTAAAATTGAACTGCACATGTTGAGCAGCCAAGAGTCACTTTAGGGAAAGCTTACACTTCAAGCTTCATTTGGGCTTCATTTTAATTTGCATTTTTCTTACACTTAGCTTGTAATTTTGTGGCCTATATAAGGTGCCAAAACTAAATGTAATTAACTTTGGTTCAATATTACAATTCTGAAAATTGTTGTGAGAGTTTCTCTTTGTTCTTGTTCAAGAACTTCTTGAGTCTTATCAATAGCTTCCCAACACTATTGTGGTGATTCTTCCTAGACTTATTTGAGAGCTTCTCCATGGTGTCTTCACCTTCATCTCTAACCTTTCTTCCATCTTCCATTTCTGCAATTATAAACCTCTAAATAGACCCATTTTCACAAGAAGTGTTGATTGCTTGTGTTCTGAAGTTTACTTGAAGTTTGGGTTTCATTGCAAGGTAGATTTGGGAAACCTAATGTCTAATGGTTGTAGACATTACATCAGTTGTTTTTGCTGATATCTACATTACTCAACAAGTGCTGTTTTTGAGCAATAGTTTTCTTGGACTGAGTGGTTTGATTGATTGAAGCAGTTTTGTTTCAATTGTGATTAAGATCCTATAACTTTGATTTTCTAAAGTTTTAAAAGGTCAAGTTTAAACCAATTCACCCCCTCTTGGTTATTGTGCGTATTCCTATTGTTTTCAATTGTTATCAAGAGCAGCTTCTTGAGTGTTATTCAAGATCACTATCTTTCTTTAAAAAGAAAATGAATATCACACAAATTACCTTCAAGGTCAAGGGTGCGTGTAAAGGTTAAAAAAATGTTCTGCTTAGAACAACCAATCAAACAAGTTAGAGCCATTAAATGGCAACAATTGCAACTTAGGTGGATGAATGGGATTTTGGGCAGGGGAAGTGTTTAAGGGAAAAGAGTTTGTAATGGGTGATACAAACATGCAAACATCCTTAGGACTCTCAGCCAAAATGGCTATGTTCTTTACACGCACCAAACCAAGTGGATGAAACATTTGGCTATGTTCTTTGGTGCACCAAACTAAAAACTGTCGAACTGGGGAGCCTTTACACGCACCCTTGACCTTGAACTTCGGTTTAGGCCTTCAACCTTTGAAAATCACCAAGCTGAGCCCTTTAAGTGGCACCAATATAGCTCTGTGAATGAGTATCAATTACAGTTTGAGAAACTATGTAATAAGGTCCATAGGCTTACACCTGATGCTTTACTAAACTACTTCATTTCTCACCTTATTCCAAAAATTAGGACCAAAATGAGTATATTATGGCCCACATCTCTTGCCAATGCCATTGGTTTTGCCAAACTCATGGAGGCAAAAGTCAAGGCCACCAAAAATCGCCCTTTAATGTGCAATAACCCTCAACCCACCCTAACTCCACCACCTCCCACACCAACACATTTAGGCTTGTCTCCTTCCCAACTACCCTTCAAAAAGATCCCACCATCCCAATACAATGAACATCGTGCAAAAGGTTTATGTTACTATTGTGATGGAAAAATCCACATGGGCCACAAGTGCTAGAAGAAGCAATTTTTATTACTCATTGTGAATGATGAGGATGACGATGCCCCCCAACCCTAATCCCAACCCCAGCCCACTAGAAAACCCTTTAGAGACCCATCACATTCATTTTCAACTCCCACCTCAAGCCATAAATTGTAGTCCATTCCCTCAAACCCTTCGTTTCCAAGGTTCCTTTTTAGGCCATCCTGTTAGTGCCTTGATTGACATTAGTAGCTCCCATAACATTACGGAACCTAGGCTAGCTACACATTGACGCCTTATCACCACCCTCACCCCTTCTCTCCCAGTCATGATTGGTGATGGTAATCACATTTATTGCACAGGGTTATGTGAACATGTCCCCGTTACCATGTAGTCCCACTCCTTCATTCTACCATTTTTTTCTCTTACCAATTTAGGGTGCTGATTTGGTTTTAGGGATTGAATGCACAAGGTATATGGGTACCACTCCTTTTGAACTTTTCGATTCCCTATATGTAGCTCACCCATAATGACCAGACCATTACCCTCAAAGGGTACCTCATTCCCTTAGCCCAATTAACATCTTTTTAAACATGTATGTCACTTGGTCCACATGGATTCAATTTTTTTGAAAATGACTAGTCCCTTCCACCCCATGACCACAATATTCCCTTATTACCAAAAATTGGACCTGTGAAAGTTAGACCTTATAGATACCTATATACCCATATAGACACTATGGCTAAACTTATCTCTGAACTCCTGCAAGATGGGTTGATCACACCTAGCACTAGCCTATTTTCTTCCCTTGTACTGCTAGTTAAAAAAAAAGATGGAACATGGAGGTTATGTGTAGACAATTGAGCACTCAATGATATCACTATAAAAGATAAATTCCCTATTCCCACCATTGATGAGCTCCTAGATGAACTTGGTAGTGCTACAATTTTTCCTAAGATTGATCATCGATTAGGCTATCACCAAATTAGGGTAAAAAACCAAGGACACACACAAAACGGCGTTTAGAGCCTTCAATGGCCATTATGAATTCCTTGTAATGTCGTTTGGGTTAAGTAACGCCTCTACCACTTTACAATCAACAATGAATCATCTCCTACGACCATATTTGAGAAAATCTATCCTAGGTTTTTTATGACATATTCATCTATAGTGTTGATTATGTAGCCCATCTACACCATATTTACTTGGTTTTACAATCACTTAAGCTTAATTCTTTTTATGCTAAGCTAACCAAGTGTATTTTTTCAGTGCACACTATTGAATATTTGGGGAATATCATTTCTGCCCAAGGGGTTCAACCTAACCCCTCCAAAGTGAAAGCTATTTGAGAGTGGCCGCAATCGTAGACCATCTCTGTTCCTCGTGTTTTTTTTAAGTTTAACTGCATTTTATCATCGGTTTATTCGCAAATATGTTGTCGTTGCCACACCTCTAATGGACCTATTGCATTCTAATGTCAAATTTGAATGGAATAGTCATATAGTGTAAGTTTTACAACATTGAAAGAAATCGTCATCATTGCCCATATGCTAAGGTTACCCAATTTCGAGCTACCATTTGATGTTGAAATTGATGTTCATCAATGGTAGTAGGTGCTGTCCTCAGCTAATAAGGCCACCCATTTGCGTTTTTCAGTAAGAAGTTGTGCCCAAAAAATGTAGAAATCATCAACATACGCCAGGGAAATGTATGCAATTACTGAAGCTATAAAAAAATGAAGGCAATATTTGATAGGCTCACATTTAAGGGCTTATAACAGATCAACAAAGTTTGAGTGATATCCGTTTGCTGAAACGCTCCAAAACAAATTAACTATGTTAATTCTGTAGTACAAGATTAACCTAGGTCGCCTCAGAGAACTATCAATATGGTTCTAGCTTCAAATTACTAATAACAGTAAGGGGATTTTATCAAATAGTTTGGATGCAACAATTAAAACATATGAAAATACAAGCTAAGATTAAAGAACAACGCAAAAACTAGCAGAATTGATAACAAGTAATGTAAAGCAGATAAAAAGCATCAATCCAATTCACCAAACCAAGCTATTCGAATCATCATAGTTCTCATGAATTTATCCTATTATGAACATCATTCAATCTCACTAGAAGCAATTCAATCGAATCAACTCCCAACTTAATTGAAATCACAACCCTAACTGAAATATCATCCAATTAATTGGTGATTAATAATTGAAATTAGGACATGAATTCATAACCTAATCCACTTTCAATCCTAAACGCATTCATAATCATGAAAACAAAATAGAAATTGAAGAAGAAGGTGAACATTCAAATAGAATTCGAAATACTAAACCGAAACTCCAATTCTCCTCTTGCTTGGGTTGGATCCTTCGATTGATTAATGATTTAGCCTCCCATGATTATCATCAGTGAAAGCCCCATGGAGTAAGTGCAAGAAAATGGAAGAATAGCAAAATCAAAATGAAGAAGATGAAGAACAATGAAGAACAAGGGTTTTGATCCTAAAAACTTAAAGAGAGAAATGTAAAATTGTTTTTATTAATGTAAATGTAGTGTCTAAGTCTATCCAATGTCACTAATATGTAGTGACTAAGTTTGAAGAAAAGAATGGGTCATGAACAAAACCCATCAATTCTAATTATTTACTATTTACAACCATAAAAATCAAATTCGCAGCCCAAAATATAAGTGCATTGATTCTGACTTTGAATCCCAAAATGACCCTCAAAATGATAGAATTAGCCTCGGCTTATTTCTAGCAAACTTGTATATCTTTTTGTTATCTTTCCAGGGACTACTAGAACGCTCCATTCGGAGTTCTGTAGAGCTCTTTAGGTCCTATACAAGGCAGATAGGTCAAGTGAGCATAAAATCCGAAAATACGCTACAATTAGCAATTAAGCCCACTTACTTGCCTAAGACAAAAACTGAATTAGAATGGAAAAATAAAAGTTCAAGAGAAGTCAATTAAGCTAAGAAGGATAGAAAAAATATTTAACTAAAAGCATTCCATCATTGAGACATATGCTTACTTGGTTTATTAAACCCTCAAACAACAGCACTGGGCCACTAAGTTGCAAGGTTTCTTATATGACATCCTTTACAAGCCAGGCCGTGAAAATCGGGTTGCTGATGCTCCATCTTGAAGCGATCCAAGAGATGCAACCCTGCTATTAACACTTTCCTCCCTTGTGCCATCCTTGTTTCAAAAGCTTCAACAATTGTATAAGGAAAATGAGGAATGTCATGCCTTTTATCTCAAATGTCAAGAAAATCTAGATTTACAATTTTTTTTCATGTATCTGTTAAGACTTTCAGGGCAAGCGCACCGTTTTATCATTGCAAGTTTACAAATTTGTAAAAGTTTGTCTCCACAGGGATTTGAGTTTACGTCGGTTGGTTTAAATTGTTACCAGTTTAGTAGTTTATATACAGATGATAAAAACGGAGATTCATATGTTGGTTTCGTGCGTAAAGTAAAAGTAAAAGTTGCGGAAAATAAACGATTACGGAAAATAAACGAATACAAGTCAAGGAAGTGTAGGATTGAATTTCGTCTTACTTATCCCTTTAATTGATTTTACCTATGCATGTTTTATTCTTATTGACGCACACGTTTATGCAAACTTAATTCGATTCCTCACAATTAAGTCCTAAGGATATTTTACTAAATATCGATCCCTCGCATATTTAATCAAATACCCTAGCATTAAGCTTCTAATCATGTGTTTCGTGAGATCAAAACATTAAGCCCTATTCCTAGCAACGTAACGTAGTGAGTGATTTAATCCAGTTCAAACCCTAAATTTACTTTCCAGTCGCCTTTAGGGTTAAATTCATGAAACTAACGATTAATTAGAATCAGGCGTTAAACGTAGAATAAAATCACCAAAAGGAATAGAATAATGCATAAATAATTAAAAGAGCATAGGGATAAGAAGAGTACGTCCAATCCTTAGGAAAGCTTAAGCGAACATTTGTAGAACCTCCTCGAGAGAACCATTGACGAAGCTCGTCATCGATCCTCTTTTCGGCAGAATCTCCTTATACAATTCTCTCTACCTCACTTTCCTAAGTCTCTACACTCACTTAGAACCTAAGAACAACTTAAGTATGAACAAGTAGGTGATTTGGGAGAGAAAAGCAATGGAATGCATGCCTGCTGCCTCCAAAATTCGTCCATATATATAGCCAAGGGCCTGCTGCTTGCTTTGGTTACCCACGCCACCAATTCCTTCACAAAATGGGCGCTTGGGCGAGCTAAAGGGGATTCTTGGAACTTGTTGCTCGCCCAGGCGAGCAAAATAGGCATAAACCGGTCGCCTGGGCGAGTTAAAAGCTTAGTCATGAAGGATTCTTTGGGCCTTGGTGCTTGTTCGGCCTGGAATGCTGTTTGGGACTTCATTCTTTGCTTAGTTCACTCCCAGCTCTTGGTCTTCGCAAGCTTGATTCTTCTGTAACCTTTAACCCTAGCAAAATTAAAACCTTTGATTGGACGAAATCTTTTCAAAACTATGAAAGCATAACTTATCTTAATATAACCATCAATTAACTAGGTTTCTAGGGTTAATCTTGTGAATAAATCAATTCAAATAACGGATAAGTGCCATATTTGAATTCTATTTTTACTAAAATGTGGCACTTATCAGTATCTAGAGGACTTATCTTTCTTAAAAATAGGTACTACATTCCAGGCACTCAACAAATGAGGCAACTCATCCTCTCAGAATATCGTGATTCCCCCACTACTAGTCATTCCATAGTTACACCTACCTTGTCTTGTGTCACAGTTTCCTTCTATCAACCTAGAATTTCTAATGATGTGAAGAAGTTTGTTGCATCCTGCATCATCTATCAATAGAACAAATATTTACCCAGTAAACCCCAAGGTTTACTACAACCCCTTGCAACACCAAAAAAAAGTTTGGGAAGATATTTGTATGGACTTCCTACCTCACTTACAAATTTCACAAGGCCGCTTCGGGATATGTGTAGTCGTTGATCACTTGTCCAAGTAATCCTATTTCATAGCTCTCCCAGCTAAGTTCCCTGCCTTCAGTCTCACAAATAGTAAACCATTCTGCGGTAGAAATTTTCCACTTACATATGGTTCCTCATTCCAATGTCTCATATCAGGATTGTGTCTTCATCAGTCAATTATGGTGAGCCTTTTTGCCACCAAGGGACACAACTCAAATTTTCCATTGCATATCATAATGAAATTGATGGATAAACTAAGTCACTGAACAAATCCATAGGAGAATATTTAAGGTGTTTTGCAGGAGACAACCGAATTTTTTTTACCTTCTTACATTGGGCAGAATACTGGTATAATACGACCACCCACAATGCCATCGGCATGACTCCATTCCAGGCTCTATATGGCCGCACCTCGCTCGCCTTACTGGAATACCTTCCCAAAATTGCATCTCTTCCCTCAATGGATGCAGACCTACAAAACCAAAAGGTGATCAACACTAGAATCAAAGAAACCCTCCAACGAACGCAACAACATATGATAGCTTAGGCTAACAAAACACTAGTGTGAGGTCACTTTTGAAGTAGGAGACCGGGTATGGTTATATCTAAGACCTTACCATCAAACTTCAATGGCTAGAGGCCTTTCTCAGAAGTTTCTTCATCGTACCATGGGTCATTTCAAACTAAGCATCACATTGGACTTGTAGCTTATCTCTTGGACATGTTGCCAATCCAAACTCCACCTAGTGTTCCATGTGTCCCTCCTTTGTTGCTACGCTGGTCTTCCTCTTTTAGAGCCTCTAACTATTTTGCCTTTAGCATACACAATTGATGAATCAGAAGATATCTCTGAAAAACAAAGGAACACTTCAAACAACCAAGAGGGGGGGTGAATTGGTTGAAAACTTATCCAATTAAAATTTATATCAGAGTTATATACCACAGGATCTTTATCACAATTAAACCAATTTTCAGAAACAGAACAAATTTCAATATCAAAATCAGTTTTCAATATCAAAATCAGTTTTCAATCAACTTCCCCTTTTATGAGCAACAGAAAACAGAGTATTACAAATCTGAGCAATGATATTGATTCACAAACAAAGTAATACGAAAATGATCTGAAAGAATAGAGAGAACACGGATTTTTATACTGGTTCACCTCAAACACTATGAGGCTACATCCAGTTCTCCAACTCAACACTAGAGAGGAGTTCCACTATTGCAATAATATCTTTACAAGCAATATTACAAGTCTCTTTCCTTCAACCCTAGAAGAAATTCAGAAATCTAAAACCCTATTAGATTCTTAGAGACAAACCCTTCACCCTGAGAACCCTAC
>PYAF01000414.1:56585-86735 GCA_007407185.1 Glycine tomentella
CATGCCTTGAAGGATTGAAGAACATCTTGTGATTAAATGTAAAAGGAAGAAGTGTTTCTGGTGATCCAAATACATTGCATTCATATCATTCATCAAGTCAATTAGTTTAAGAAATAGAATTCACAAGGCATTGATAGTTTGTTTAAAGTTTTGAAATAAATCAAGAGTTTTTGGAAAAATAATATTTCATACTGGATTAGTCGATTATATCAAGAAAAGAATCGATTATTTTGTTCTTGGTGCTTTTTGGAAAACTGTTTAAGAACAAAGTAATTGATTACATATAGGAATAATCGATTATTTTACCTTAGTTATATTATAAACAGCTTTAATGAACAGTTTAATCGATTACCAACATTCTGTAATCGATTACATAAGCTAATCAAAATTTATCACTTTCCTGTCTTAATCGATTACCAGGAATAGTAATCGATTATATTATATGCTGTAGTTAACATGTTTTGTTGGTTTAATTGATTACCAATTGTAGTAATTTATTACATAGTTCAAACCAGATTTTTACAGGTTCCTGGTTTAATCGATTACCAAGGTTTGTAATCGATTACACAGTGTTTTTTATTTTTGTGCAACTGTCTGGTTTAATCGATTACAAGTCGTAATAATTGATTATTTTGTTTGTTGCTCATACCCAGAAATTTGTTGATCAGTTTAATCGATTACATGAGCCTATGTAATCGATCACATGAGCAATATAATTGATCACAGGAGCGTATTTAATTGATTACTAACGGTTAGAAAGTTTGTTATAAATAGAACCTTTGCTCAGCTGTTTTACTAATTTGATCAATTCGTATTCTGAGCACTCTAAGGCTTTCTAAACATTCTTTTAGTGATTTTCTGAGTTCATAGAGTTCTTGCTTTCACAAAAGCATTCATGGGTTGTTAAGTGTTTCAAAAAGCAAGAAGTTCTTTTTCAAAGCTTAAGGGAAATGATGTTCTGAGTTTGTTTTCATTATTCAACCTGGTGTAATCATTCATATGCATATCATTCATTGGATCATCAGGTGACTTCTTTCCTTAAACTTTGAGGTTGTATTTCTTTTGTGAATTCTGTATTTGATTGACTATTGTAATTGGATTTCTTGCTTGTAATCTAGAGATAGAGTTTCTCTAGGGGTTAAACTGAGTAGTGCTCTCAGTGGGTTGTCTCTAAGAATCTAATAGTGTTTTAGATTTATGAACTTTATCTAGGGTTGATAAAGAGAGACTTTGTAATAACTTGTAAGAATTGAAAATTGTAATAGTGGAACTCCATTCTAGTGTTGAGTGGAAGAAAACCGGATGTAGCTTCATAGTGTTTGAAGTGAACCAGTATAAATCTTTGTGTGTTGTTTATTTTCTCTATATTGGTTATATTCTGTTATTCTTGATTGTGTGTTTTTGTTATCAACAAAGTTCTTGAGCTATTGCATACCTTAGACTGAGCATTAGATAGTATAAAGATTCTTGGTTTCAAAAGTGATAAAGATCCAAAGGGAAAAACTTTGATTTTGTTTAAGAAAATTTTTAAATTATCAAGCCTAACCAATTCACCCCCCATCTTGGTTAAGTATAAAGTGTTCCTATATTTTACATCTTGTCATAGGTCCTTTAAGACTAACCAAAGGAAGCTCTTCAAGTTCTCCTCCTTGGCCTTGAGCTTGTGATGGACCTCCGTCATCCCCTCCTTCTTGAAAGGAACTTGACCTCAAGTTGCTCCCTCACTTGTACCTACATCACGCAAAGAAAAATTACAAACATTAAAGGTGTTACTCACACCATACTCAATTGGCAACTCAAGTTTATATGCATTGTTGTTGATCATCTCTAAAATCTTAAAAGGTCCATCTCTTCTAGGTGGCAAGTTGATGAAAACAAGAGCTTTGTACCAAGCTTACCCCAAAACGTCTACAAAAAGTGGCTAAGGAACTTTGTGTCTCTATCACTCACAATGCTTCTAGGCAATCCATGAAGTCTCACCACTTCCTTGAAGAAGAGATTGGCCACAACACAAGCATCATCATTCTTGTGATAAGGAATAAAGTGTGCCATCTTTGAGAACCTATCAACAACAACAAATATAGAATTCTTTCCCCTCTTGGATCTTGGGAGACCAAGCACAAAATCTATGGAAATGTCAACCCAAGGGGAGTTAGGAATAGGCAAAGGTGTATATAAATCACGAGACATTAATCTAGATTTAGCTTTATGACAAGTAACACATTGAGATACAAGCTTATGCACATCATGCCTCATCTTTTGCCAAAAGAAATGTTCATGTAAAATAGCCAAAGTTTTATTCACACCAAAGTGTCCCATCAAGTTGTTCTCATGAGCTTCTCTAAGGAAGAGTTTTCTCGAAGAGCCTTTAGGCACACATAGTTTATTTTCCTTGAACAAGAAACCATCATGTCTAAAATACCCTTGATGATCCCTCTTCTCACACGAAGCAAAAATATTAGAGAAGTCATGGTCACTTGAGTACAATTCCTTTATGTGATTAACATCAAGCAACTTAGTTTCAAGCATAGAAATCAAACAATGCCTCCTTGATAAGGCATCCGCCACTACATTCAATTTGCCTTGCTTGTGTTTAATAACATAAGGAAATTGCTCAATAAATTCAATCCACTTAGCATGTCTCTTATTGAGTTTGCATTGACTTTTCAAATATTTAAGAGACTCACGATCACTATGGATCACAAATTTCTTAGGTAAAAGATAATGTTGCCAAGTTTGCAATACTCTAACAAGTGTATACAACTCTTTATCATAAGTGGAATAGTTTAAACATGCACCCTTCAATTTCTCACTAAAATAAGCAATAAGATGTTTATCTTGAATCAAAACCCCCCAATGCCTACATTATATGCATCACATTCCAATTCAAAAGAAGCATTAAAATTAGGCAATGCAAGAATAGGTGCATTAGATGATTTATCCTTCAATGTTTGCAAAGCAATTTCATGTTCTTGCTTCCAAGAGAAGCTCATGATTTTCTTTATCAGCTCATTCAAATGAGAAGCAATTGTACTAAAATCTTTGACAAATCTCCTATAAAAGCTTGCTAAACCATGGAAGCTTCTAATATCCTTCACACTCTTTGGAGTTGGCCACTCCTTGATGGCTTTCACCTTCTCTTGATCTACTTGGACTCCTTGAACACGTACTATAAAACCTAGAAACAAAACTTGTGAAGTGAAAAAGGTACATTTATCAATAGCTCCATACAAGGTTTCCTTCCTAAGCACATCAAAGACACTTTTAACATGCATCAAATGATCATTTAAATTGGCACTATAAACAAGAATGTCATCAAAATATACTACCACATACTTGCCTATAAAGTGTTTAAGCACATGATTCATAAGCCTCATAAAGGTACTAGGTGCATTAGTCAATCCAAAAGACATAATTAACCATTCATAAAGTCCAAATTTAGTTTTGAAATCCGTTTTCCATTCCCTTCCCTCATCCTTATTTGATGATAACCACTCTTAAGATCAATTTTATAGAAATAGTGGAACCATGCAATTCATGTAAAAGATCATTAAGTATAGGGATAAGGTGTCTATACCTTATGGTGATGTTGTTTATTGCCCTAAAATCAGTACACATCCTCCATGTTCTTTCCTTCTTAGGCACAAGAATAATTGGCATGGCACAATGACTCATGCTCTCACGGATCCACCCCTTTTCAAGTAGCTTTTCCACTTGTGTTTGAATTTCCTTTGCCTCCATAGGTGAAGTCTTATATTCTGACCTATTAGGGAGTGAACAACCTGGAATTAAATTAATTTGTTGCTCTATGCCTCTTAAAGGAGGCAAGCCATTAGGAATTTCTTTTGGAAAAACATCTTCGTATTCCTCAAAAAGAGATTGCATGGCTATGGGCAATTTTTCTCCTTCCTTTTCAACATGCAAACAAAGAGAGTTAGGAACCATATAATAAAGAGGTTGTCTTGCTAATAACACTCTTTTGACCTCTTTTACTCTCAAGAATAAACTCTCTTTGGCCTTATGAACTTTTTTGCTCTCAATTTTTTCTTCTCTTTTCTCTATTTTTTTTCTCACTAGTTTTCCTCTTGGATAGCTCATGGCTTTTTCTTTTTTTATTGCTATCAAGTGCATTAGTTTTTTAAGCTCTTGAACTCTCTTTTCTTTCATCCTCACTTGATCCTCACACACTTGTTTAGGAGTCAAAGGTCTCAAATAATTTTCTTGCCCAGGTGCTCAAACTCAAAAGTGTTCTCCATGTCATTGTGTATAAATTTCCTATCAAAATGCCAAGGCCTTCCAAGTAGAATATATCCAGCCTCCATAGGTACAATGTCACAAAGAACTTCATCCTTATAAGAGTTAATAGAAAAAAGAATGATCACTTGAGAATTTACCACCACTTCTCCACTTTCACTAAGCCATTGGAGCTTGTATGACCTAGGATGACTTGTGGTTGGCAAGTGTAATTTCTCTACAAGCCTTGTACTAGCTACATTGGTGCAGCTACCTCCATCAATTATAAGAGAGCACACCTTGTCTCCAACTAAGCACCTTGTGTGAAAAATATTTTCTCTTTGAGTCTCTTCTTTCTCAATGCAAAAATTCCTCAACATTCTCCTCACCATCAAGAGATCACCCTCAACGGCTTCCACAAGTGTAAGCTCTTCTTCTTCTTCACTTGAAGATCTAGTTGAGACACCTGAAGACTCACTCTCTATGCATCCATCCTCAAGAAAAATCATTGTTCTCTTGTTGGGGCATTGTGAAGCAACGTGCCCCTTGCCAAGACACTTAAAGCACTTGATATTGCTTGATTTTGTTGGAGTATGGTCCATAATTGTTTTGCTTGAGCTCTCCACCTTTTCTTATTTATTTTTCACTTGAGAAACCTCCCTCCCAAGCTTGTCCTTCCAACTGGAATTTCTAGCCCCATTGGTTTTGAAAGATTTCCCCCTTTGGAGTTGTTGCTCCACTCTTTGAGCTTTGTGGACTAGCTCCTCAATTGTTCCATAGGAATGTAGCTCCAACACATCTTGAATTTCCCTATTCAAGCCATGAAGGAACCTACCCATGGTTGCCTCTTGGCTCTCCAAAATTTCAGCCCTCATCATCATCAATTCCATCTCCTTATAGTAGTCATCAACACTCTTCTAGCCTTGGAATAGTCTTTGGAGCTTGTTGTGAATAAGTGGGAACAAATCTTTCTCTCAAGCACCTCTTCAAGTCATTCTAGCAATTGATTCTTGGCCTCCTCAACCTCTCTATGTCAATTTGAATTTGGTTCCACCACACCAAAGCATAGCCACCAATTTCTAGAGTTGCTAGAGTCACTTTCTTTTCTTCATCAAAGTGTTGGCATGAGAAAATCTGTTCTACTTTCACCTCCCACTCAAAGTAAATTTCTGGATCATAAGTGCCAAGAAACTTTGGAATTTTAATTTTCACTCCACTCAATCCTCCATTCCTCCCTTCTCTCTCATCTCTCCTAAACCTTCAATCTTCCTTCTTTTTATTTTGTCTCATATGATTTTGCCTTATATTATTTTGTCTCCTATTATAGTGTTCTCGCCACTCCTTCCTCTCATTCCCCTCCTCTTCATAATTTCCTCCATGAGAGGATGCATATTCACTCATCCTCCTATCCTCATAAGCCTCTCCATCCTTACTCCCATCTGGATTACTCCTTCTTTGTGTCTCCCTTTGTAACTCCTCAAATCTTGCCTCCATTTTGGTTTGTAGTTCCTCTATTTGTTTTGTAATAGCCTTCATCAACCTAGAGGTCTTAGGTGACAAAGCTTCTTCTTCCCTTGAGCTCATCCTTCAAAAGAAATGATTATAAAAAACACAAGTATATAGGAAAATTCTCACCACTCTCTAACTGTTTGTCACTCATACTCTTGTTTGTACACTTTATCTAAGCTTTTTTCTCTAAAGTTATCTCTTGCCTTTTCCTACTCTTGTTCCTCTATAGCTCTTAAGCAAAAATTCCCAATCCAATCAAGGTTCTTTACTAAAGTGCAATAGGAAACAATTCTAAGCTAGACTCAAGAAACCAAGAACAAGAAAACTTTAAGACAAAGCCTTGGAATTTTTAGAGACAAGCAACAAAAGATAAAATTTAAGGATAGCACAAACTCAAATTGAAATTCAATGAGACAACTCAAGGATAATTGTTGGACTAAAACTGCACAAAGGAGATACACTAAGCAAATTCAAGTGTTAGAAGCCAAATTTTACCAAATTTGCATGTCATACAAGTTCACTCAATTTTGTGATTCAAAGAAAATTTGAACTTGAAACTTTTCCTCTAAACTCTATTTTTATTATGTTTTTCCAGCCATGAATTGATATTGCTTTGTCGAGACGCATAAAAAACAATTTTACTAAGCTAATTCTGTAGCACAGAGCTAACCTAGGTCGACTCAGAGACATGATCAATATGGTTCTAGCTTCAAATCATTGGTAATAATAAGGGGGGATTTTGTCAAACAGGTGGTATGCGTAAAGTAAAACATGCAAGAACACAGACTAAAATTAAAGAACAATGCAAAAATTAACAAGATTATCAAGGAGTAAAGTAAAATAGATTAGAAAGCATCAATCTAATTCACCAACCCAAGCTATTCAAATCATCATCATTCCCATAAATTGATTCTATCCTGAACATTCATTCAATCTCAATAGAAGCAGTTCAATCGACTCTACTCCTAAATTAATTGAAACCACAACCCTAACTGAAATATCATTCAATTAATCTTGTGATTATCATTCGAAATTAGGACATGAATCCATAATCCTAACTCGCTTTCAATCCTTAATGCAGTCATAATCATGAAAACATAATAGAAATTGAAGAAGAAGGTGAATATTCAAGTAGAATTAGAAATACCGAACTGGAACTCCAATTCTTCTCTTGCTTGAGTTAGATCCTTGGATTGATTAATGATTTAGCCTTCCATGATGATCACCAAGGAAAGCCCCATGAAATGAGTGCAGAAAAATGGAAGAATAGCAAAATGGAAATGAAGAAGATGAAGAACAATGAAGAACAAATGAGAGAAAATAAAAAACAAGAGTTTGATCCTAAAAACTAAAAGAAAGAAAAGTAAAAACTGTTTTTATTGAATGTAAAAGTGCTTTTTTTAGTTTCACTAAAGTCACTAATATATGTAGTGACTGAGTTCTGAAAATAAAATGGGCCACAAACAAACCCAACAATCTAATTATTTGCTATTTACAACCATGAAAGTCAAATTCGCAGCCCAAAATTACAAGTGCAGAGGTGATAACTTCAAAGCTTAAAATGACCCTCTAAATGACAGAATTGGCCCGGGCTAATTTTAGAAAACTTGTAGATCTTTTCGTTATCTTTCCAGGGACTCCTAGAGCGCTCCATTTGGAGATTGGTAGCACCCTATAGGTCCTACACAAGTCAAATACGTCAAGTGAGCCAAAAATCCGAAAATACGCAACAATTAGCAATTAAGCCCACTTACTCGCCTAGGCCAAAAACTGAATTAGAATAGGAAAATAAAGGTCCAAGAGAGGTCAAATAAGCTAAGAAGGATAGAAAAATACTCAACTAAAAGCACTCTATCATGAATTCAATATTTTCTTTGGCTGCACCTAATTGCTTTTCTTTTGCCTTTTCTTGTTTCTTTCACAACATTTTTATAAGATTTTGTTTTGCTTTTTGTACAAGTTCAAAAATACCTAAAGAAATGTGGTGAATCACAAAAAATAATGTATAACAATTGTAAAATTTATTTCTAACAACTCAATTCAGATTATAAATGAGATTAGAATCAAAACAAGAGGTTATGCAACACGCAAACAACTACTAACACAAGTTGACAAGAATCAAAAACTAAAAAAATTACCAAGAACAAGGAAGAACATGAAGAACATGAAATGAACAAGAAATTTATAAAACTGAAATTTAATCACTAGGAAAGGTGTAGGAACACAAGACAAGACTCAATCCACCAAAAGTTTAAAGAAATTTAAGAAAACTAGAAGTAGATCTAAGATTTAGTGATTTTCAGATTTACCTTTGAAGTAGATCTAGAAATTGAAATTGAAGAAGAATTTCATAAGGATTAGGCTATGATACCACATGATGTATACCTAAACTCATTAGACATTGATTTCCCCAGTCTACCCTGCAATGAAACTCAATCTTCAAGAACTCAAACTCTTACTCAAGATTTGGAGCAAGAGTGGCGTGAATGAGGTCCAAGAAAGTAAGCAATGGCGGATGGAATTAGACAAGGAATGGAGATGGATGATGCCATGAAGAAGCTCTCCAATGAGTCTAGCAAGAATCACTACAATAGCCTTGAGAAGCCATTGATAAGATCCAAGACGTTTTTGCACAAGAACAAAGGGAGAAACTCTCACAAGAAAAGTTCAGATTTCTTATTGATTTAACCAAAAGTGTGTACAATATGTTTGGGCTGACCTTATATAGCCACGGTCCTAAGCTTGTCTTGTAAGCTAACTAAGCTAAAAAAATGTAAGCTAAATGCAAGTGGAATGAAATGGCAAATGAAATGAAGCTTAAGGTGCAAGCTAATGAAGCTTAAGGGGCAAGCTAATGAAGCTTGAGGTGCAAGCTATTCACGTGATGACTCATGGTTGAGTCAGTCACGTGCAAACCACAATTTTTACAAGCTTACATAGGTGCTAAAAATCACATACAAGTGCACCTAAACTTATTAAATAATTGTAACTAAAGGCCTATTTATTGCCACTACAATTGTCACTACAAGTGCTGGAATTAAATTCAACTTGAGAGTACAAAATTCAGCCCTTGCTCTTCTTGAGTTGGTGTGCTTCTTCATGCTTGTCTAAGAGGTGCAAATTAACTTTGATGTGCTCTTGAAGTGCTTGAGTTCTAGATCTTGTCATAGGTCCTTTAAGGCTAACCAAAGGGAGCTCTTCAAGTTTTCCTCCTTGGCCTTGAGATTGTGATGGACCTTCATCAAGGTTTATGGAATTTTTTTGTTCCATGTCCAAGATGTGAATTCATTGAAGTAGTCTATTCTTCTAGGTTCTTACAATTTAATCTTTAAAAACATTTTATCAAACCAATTTATGGTTGTTTAAAACTGTCTGAAAACGTAATAAAAAATTAAAAATAATAAAAACAATCTCATGTTATTACTTAACGACTAGAATGGACAAAAACATCGGACGAAAAAAAAGTTCAGGAACATTTACTAGTCTTCGCAAAGTTTAATGACCAAAACCATATATGTCGAAAAGTTCGGTAACTAAAAACATAGTCTATCCTAAGATTTTTGTTTAGTCCTTTAATTTTTTTGGGTATTAGTCCTTTAGAGATTTTTTTTAGTTTTTGCTATCAAGTAACAACATTAAATCATATTGTAACAACGATGCCAACAATCTATTGATTTGTCACATCATCAAGGAGTCTGACAGAGTAGTCACATATAATTTTATAAGTTGGGTTTTTACATCCCTCATAAACAAGTCTAACGTTACCAACTATTTCAAATATATGATAATGTAAAACATAATTTACAAAAAAAATTACATGTGAATTGTAACACCCCAAAATTTTGGGAATTACAGTCAATTACTAAGGTTAAATGTTGATTCAAGGCAGTACAGAAAGATTGGGGGAAAATGACGAAAATACCCCTAAACATTTTAGAAATGACCAAATTGCCCCTAGGCATTTTAACAAGATACTTTAAGGAGGAAAATCTATAAACACTCTGGGATGCTTGAAAAATAATCAGAATACCCTTAGGGTACCAATTACAAAGTTTCCCTGAATATTTTTGGAAATGACAATTATACCCCTAGGATGAGAGATAAAATTACCAAAATACCCCTAGGTCAAAACTGACCAAGATGACTTTAGAAATTAATGGGAACCTGAGCAGAGAATAAAATACTTTTAGAGAACAAGTTATCAGCAAGGTTGAGGGCAGAAAACCCTAAAATAGAATTTCTACGAATTTTGAAAGATAGGTTGAAAAGAGCTTAATTGAGAGTACCTCAGGTATCAGAAAATTATAAAAAGAGTATGGACATAATCTATAGATTTTGCTCTTAATTATGGGAGGAATAGGTTTCCCAAATGAGTTAGTTTAGTAATTTTAATAATTCAAGGTAAAATGGACCAATAAGAATTTAGATAAAACTATTGGAAGAAAAATTGTGTGACATCTTATTAAATGTTACTAAAACCTAAGTTAGTTTCTAATTAATTTTAGAATTTTACTCCTAAGAAAGTAAGTGAATTAGGGTTTCATAAATTATGGAAATAATTTTATTCAATTTCAAGACATAAGTTAAGAAAAATAAAGCATGGAAATTCTAAAATTATAGCCATTCATGTAAACTAGTAAAATCAAAACATATTTGCTTCAAAAATCCAAGATGGTCATGGGATACAAGAAGGATGAAGAAGGCTTTAGAAAACTCAAGAAACTAGGACACTTGGAAGGTGCAAAGTGCATAGCCAATGAGGTTAAGCCTAATGGAAAGTAAAATGATGACTAAAGAAGACTTTGTAGCACAAATGAGCTAGTCCACGTGAAACAAGCATAGAGTGCCTCCAAGGAATGAAAACTAACGTACAAGAGAAAGGAAGAGTAAAGAATATTCAAAAGTATGCCACTTGGATGGTCAAAAACCATTAGCCAATAGAAAACAAGCAAGAAAAATATTTGTCCTAAAGAGTAAAGAACCGAAAATAAGCTTTGGCAAGGTGAAGTGAACGTGTGAAATAAGCTAGGAAAAGGAGCAAGTAGGCGGTGGAAGTTTCATGAAGTAAGCCACTTGGAAGAACATAATTGATTAGCCAATAGAATTCAACCCAATGTAAAGCAAGTTATGATGACTTAGGTAAGATATTTGTTGTTTTTTTTTTTTACCAAGCAAAAGAGAACATCTTTATATAAAGGAAGTAGGACCGTGAACTTGTGTTGAAAACAAGAAATGAACGTGCAACCTAAAATTCATTTCAAAAGCCATAAGAAAGTAGCCGTGCAATTACCTTTGTTGCATCCTTCTCACTTTCACTTTCCTATTTTTCCAAAATATACCTTCATTTAAAAAGAAAACCAAGGCTGCCCATCTAGTTGAGAGCACGTGGGAATCAAGGGAAAAGAAGTAGGGGCTGTCCAAATTTTAGGAAGCAAGCAAAGGTATGGGGAAGTTTATGATAGGCTTAGTTTGAATATTGCCTACATGAAGATTCTTATGTGATTTTATAAGAAATTAAGCTTTGTATGTTAAGTGTTTGATGAAATGCTTCTAAGAACCAAAGATGAAGATTCTTACTTGATTTCATGAAGAAATAAGCTTTGTAGACTAGGTGTTTGATGAAATGTCTCAAAGAACCAAAGATTGCTATATGAATGATTATTTGATTTAGTAACTTGCTTTTAGAGTTATAGATAATTGTTGAATAGATAACTTGAATCTAACCTAATTAATGGAAGATAAAATGATCTACAACTATATAGAAATAATTGTTTAGAAGTATAGTGTGTAATAGAATATTGAGTTGCAAGTATAGGATTTTAATAGAATATTTAGTTACAAGTATAGGATTGATTTAAAGGATTCTATGATTACTTGAGTTTATATATATATATATATATATATATATATATATTTAATTGATGCTAAACTTATGTTGACTTGAATTTATAAGTATTTGCTTTTAATGAAGTACATGAATGGTTTTTAAAGTTTAGATGGTTTTGCTTTGAGTAAGTAAAGTGATATTGCTTGCTAAAATAAATCCTTTGAGTATATTTGTTATGATATTAGGTTTATGTTGAAATTACGTAGGTTATGTTGAATCAATTGAACTATGATGATTTAGGACTTGTTTTGTTGTTGAATCTATGAAGTAGACTGTTATTGTAGAATTGGAATGTTGTATAAGTTATTTTAATTCTGTTTGGCGGGGACATAAGACTGTGTTATTTTAATTCTGTCTGGCGGGACATAAGACCGTGTTATTTTAATTTTGTCTGACGGGGGCATAAGACCGTGTTATTTTTATTTGAAGCCTGGCGGGGGCATAAGACCGTGTTATTTTTATTTGAAGCCTGGCGGGAGCATAAGACCGTGTTATTGTATAGCTGTGTGTTGTATAGATGACATGATTTGAATTGTGTGTTGTGTTGATGGTGTGATGTGAATAAGGTGTGGATCACGCATGTCTCTTATTTTAGAAATGATATTATAACCATGTGAGTATATGTTTCTTTATGTATGTTTTATTCAAACTATGTGTGTCATGAACTTACCCTATGTTGTGTCTGTGGTTGACACCTGTGATGACCCCAATTCATTTGGGTGAGCAGAAAAGCAGGGAAGCCTTGAAGGATTTTTAAAGAAAAGAGGATGAAGATATGTTGATGACTTGTACCAAATTTAAATTCCTTGTATTTTATGTTGACTTGTATTTTGACTGTATAATGAACTATTCTTGGTCTGTATTGATGGACTGTACTTTATTATTTTAATTAAACTGTGGAGAGAAAGAATTCGTTTAGGATATAAGCAACTAGTAACATCACAAGCAAAGCGAAAAAGAATTTTCGTGAAAAAATTTATAACCAATCTAATTTTAATACAAAGCGGATAAGAGATTTCATATAAAATCAATCAAGCACGAGTGAGAAAACAGAGGCGTTACATGAATGGTATGTCAAACTCCTTATTTACGTGACAAGTTAATGGATTGTCAACATTGTTATTGTTATGTAATTACTTAACATTGTTATTTGACTACAATAACTTAAAAGAAAAATCATTAAAAGACTCAAATCAAAATAAAAATCTTTAAAGAAGTAAAACTAAAAAATTTTCTTATTTTTTAAAGATCAAAAGATTATTTAAACCTTTTTCATTTCTCCTTTCTTTTAGAATATATCACTTTTTTCAAGATACCAAAACAAAATCTAAAGATGTATTATCTCCTTTTTTATCTCTTGATATATTAGTTTTTTTTTAACCAATTGATGTTTTAGATTTTAAAGTCTAATTGTTTTTCTAGAATAACTTTATTTAATATCCACTATTAGTGATGCAAATATAAAACAATCAAGGTATTAAATAGAGATATTTTAGTTTAAATATAACAATATTTTAATTTCATTAAATACTTTTTAATTTATGTATAATGACTTTAAACATTAAAAGAATGGGAGTGTGTAAGGAGAAGTGAGGGCAATGACACAAGAAGAAAATGATTTTATAAGAGGACAAAAAATAGAAGAATATTTTAATTGTGAACTGAGCTTCTCATATATTCTTATTGGTGTAATTCTGATTAAAAAAATAATGCAAAGTTATTTGTAATTAAAAGACACTCTTACTTATTTATTGTTTTAGTACTTTAACTCCCCTAAAAGATCATTAACTGTTTAACACCCTTTTTTTCCGTGGAGTGTGGAACTAATTCCCAATATTTTAACGCATAGCCATTTGCTTTTTAGGTTTATCCAAAGCACACATACTTTACATGATTGCTTATGTCATGTTAATTGAATATAGTCTAAACTCAGCTCTATTAAACTGTTGCCAATCGTATACAATTAATGCTTCAATAATGTTGTAATTATACTGATCCTTTTCTTTTCCTTAGTTGACTTTATATCTATGTGACAAATGGAGAACAAAGAAAGAATGTCACAAGATGATGTATTGAGTGAATATATATATATATATATATATATATAAAGGAAGTATCATATCATAATAATCCTTTATGTGAGAATGAAAATGATAATTTTCATCCGTTAGATTAAAATAAGACCATAATTAAAATGTTTTAAATTCAAATTAAAGTATCATTTAATCTTAAAAATTTTATAAAATTTATCAAACAAAAAATAAAATATTTTAAAGATTTCATTTATATCAAGATCATCACCATCATCATCGCAACCAGTACCATCATGATCGCTGTCATATTCATCATCGTCGTCACCAACATGATTGTTACCATTTGACCAACAATAGTGATGGCAACGATAATGACGATCATGTTAGTGACGATAACGGTGAACATAACGACAATCACAACAGTGACAAATATGATGATAATCTTGACTTAAATTAAAATTTTAAAATATTTGATTTTTTATTAGATAAATTTTATATAAATTTATAATTAAATGAGACTTTAATTTGGATTTAAAATATTTTAATTTTAATATTTTATTTTAATCTAATATATGAAAATAATCATCCTCGTATCATTATCTTATAATATATTCTCAATATATAAGTCATGGATTGAGAATGAAAAAAAAATGTAAATAAATAAAAATTGAAGGAGGAAAAATACAACGTACACGTTGAGACACCATTTTCCATGAATGACCCTTTCATTAAATATTGCCAAAATATAAAAATAAAAACCTAAACAAACTGATGGATATGGCATAAATGTCAACATGTGTGTGCACTTCACACTTAGGTTGTCCTAAAGAAAAGGATTAATTCATTATAAAAATCACATGATGGGACCCATCAACGATTCTTTAATTTTTCTTTTCAAGAATTTGAAGAATTAAAAAGAGAGTGACAGAAAAAGAAGAATTCTCCAGCGATATTGCATTGCAAATTCAGACAACAAAAAATTCGACGTTATCCCATATCTGATCTTTTGCTTTTTTTATCCTCATTTGTGGCGTTTACGTCAAGGATGTGAAACAAAATCTAACACTTTTCCAAAGGGGGACAAAGGAACAACATAACAACGTTAGCAATAACATGGTTTGGTTTTCTTCCATTCCTCACATTTCAGACGTTCTCTGTCTCTCTTGGTGTCTGGATTTCCTTGCCAAAGTTTGAACCTTTTTCCTCAGAATTTGACACCCATATAAGTTTTTCTCCGTTACCATATTCTGGGTCTTTTTTCTCTTTCTTCAATCCCTTTTTGTGTTAAAACAAGAGGGAAATTTCCTTCACCTTCAAATCTGAGTTGGGTTGTCCTTGTCCCCTCTTTGAGTTGGGATTGGTATCAGAAGAAACAAATCCTGATTTGGAGAGAAGGGTGGTGGTGCATTTGTATTGAAAGTGTTGAGATTCCCTGTATCCAAGCCAATTTGACAAGAGGATAACCCAGTTGATTGATTCTTTAGTAATTTCAACTTTGAGGTTTTGAGCTTGTTTTTTATAGCCTCTGCCACTGTTGGTTTTCTTGGTTATGTTGTTTTGGTATCAATCAGAGTGTTGTATCTTTTACATTATTTCCTTCTGCTATGTTCATAGGCTTGTTTGAAGCTCGTTCCTACTGAATTGCCTTTTTCTTGGAGGAGGGCTTTTTGGTTGTCTTTGGATTGGTTACAATGTGAGTGCAATTGATTCATTGGAAAAGAAAAAAGAAAAAAAAATCTTATGTTGTTGAGTGGATTGAACAGTGAGTCTTGTGGGCTAGGAGGAGTGGTGTCTTTGATTAGTTTCTTTACTGTTTTGTTGGGTTCAAAATGGGGAAGAAAAAGAAGCAGGTAAGCGAAACAAGTAAAGATAGAGGAAATCATAAGAAAGTAGAAAATAAAAGCTCCAAATCATATGACGATGATGCCCTGGTGTTTATATCAATGGCTCAAGAGTTGAAGGATGAAGGAAACAAGCTTTTCCAGAAGCAGTATGCTGAAGGAGCTTTGGTAAAATATGAGAAGGCACTCAAACTACTTCTAAGAAATCATGTAGATGTGTCCTATCTGCGGAGTAACATGGCTGCCTGCTACATGCAGATGGGACTCGGTGAGTATCCTAGTGCAATTCATGAATGCAATTTGGCTCTTGAAGTATCACCGAAATATAGTAAAGCTTTGATGAAGAGGGCAAGGTGCTATGAGGCTTTAAATAGGCTGGATTTAGCGCTAAAAGATGTTAGTACTGTTTTGAAGATTGAGCCAAATAATATCATGGCATTAGAGGTCTTGGGTAAGGTGAAGCATGCACTTGAAGATAGGGGATTAATAGTAAATGATGCAGATATTGAGTTGCCTCCAGATTATGTCGAACCTCCTGCTTTGCCTCTGGAAAAAGTAGTGAAACAAAAGACACACAGGAAGAAGCGAAACAAAGAGAAGGTGAAGGCTCCTGATAAAATTGAAGAAAAGCAAGCTGAGGAGAAATTGGAAGAGAAGAAAGCTGAGGATAGCATTGTAGTAAAGAAGGCTGAGGACAGTCTGAAAGAGAAGAAGGCTAATAAATCTAAAAAGAAGAAGGCCAAGGAAAAAATTGATCAGAAGAAAGATGATGTTAAGGAGGTTATTGAGGAAAAAAGTAATGGTACAAGTGAAGATATACCTAAGAAAACAGCAAAACTTATTTTTGGTGAGGATATAAGATGGGCTGAATTGCCACATAATTGCAGCCTCCTTCAGCTGAGAGAAGTTATTTGTGACCAGTTTCCTAGACTAGGAGCAGTTCTTGTCAAATATAGGGACCAAGAGGGTGATCTGGTTACTATCACTTCTGATGAAGAATTAAGGTGGGCTGAAACAGGATCACAAGGTTCTATCCGGCTGTACATAGTGGAAGCTAATCCTGATCAGGATCCACTGTTTGAGAAACTTAATGTGAAGAATGGAGAAAAGGTTAACATTGATAATGCTCCTTTGAATGGTTCTGTGGTGAAAGCAAAGGACATTATTAGCTCATCTTGCATTGAGGATTGGATAATTCAGTTTGCACAACTGTTCAAGAACCATGTTGGGTTTGAATCCGACAGATATTTAGATTTTCATGAATTTGGGATGAAGCTCTATTCAGAGGCTGTTGAGGAGACAATTACAAGCGAGGAAGCACAAGGCATATTTGACATTGTTGGTGGTAAGTTCCAAGAGATGGCAGCTCTAGCATTGTTCCACTGGGGAAATGTGCATACGTCCAGGGCAAGGAAAAAGGTGTATTTTACAGAAGATTCTTCTAAAGAGCAAATGCATGAACAAATCAAAAGTTCGCATGAATGGGTGCAGAAAGAATATGGAAAAGCTGGGGAAAAATATGAAATAGCCATTGATATTAAGCCAGATTTTTATGAAGGCTTCCTGGCTCTAGGACAGCAGCAGTTTGAGCAAGCAAAACTTTCTTGGGATTATGCACTCTGTAGTAATGTAGATTTAGCAACATGGCCCACCACCGAGGTTCTTCAGCTTTACAACAGTGTCGAGGATAATATGGAGAAGGGAATGCTGATATGGGAAGAATCAGGAGAACAACAGTTGAGTGAAACCTCTGATCCCAAGGATATTAGATTACATTTGCAGAACATTGGATTGGATGGACTATTTAAAAATATGTCATCAGATGAAATTGTTGCACAGGTGGCAAATATGAAGTCTCAAATAAATCTTCTGTGGGGTACCATGCTATATGAACGCTCGATAGTGGAATTCAAATTAGGGCTACCAGTATGGCATGAAAGTTTGGAAGTTGCAGCCGAGAAGTTTGAACTTGCTGGAGCTTCTGCAATAGATATAGCTGCAATGTTGAAGAACCACTGTTCGAATAACACTGCTGTAGATGGTACATTTTCTTGCCTAGTTAGAAAATTTATAGCCAAATAGATACATATTTATATATACTAATGCTTTTGCCAAAAGGTCTTGGATTCAAAATTGATGAAATAGTACAAGCATGGAATGAGATGTATGAAGCTAAAAAGTGGCAGAAAGGTGTTCCATCATTTCGTTTGGAGCTCTTGTTTAGAAGAAGAATATCTAAAATTTACCATGCCTTTGAGCTTGTATGAGTTGCATCTTTTTCTGCAAGTTGTTGAAGAATAACAGGGCCAACACCCACATGGATTGCTCCGTGCCTGAAATGCTATTGTCATTATTAAGGTAACTGAACGTCCTATGTTTTTCTTTTCTTTTAGTAGTATTAATTATCTATGTTTATTAATGTACATGTTTTGTTCTCTTTTGTGTACATTTCTGTGGAATGAGACTGAGTGCATCTTGCAGAAGTATCTTACAAAATTGAGCATTGATAAGTAACTGTAGAATATTGGTGTTAGATTTAGCATGCATATATTAATGTTTTTATGACCATTGCAGTAAATTAACTAGAGAGTTATGCTTTAAGTTAGCTATTGATTAGCTCCTTGATTGATTGTAGTTATACTAAAAATAAGAGGGCATGTGTTGCCTAGAAAATCACAATTTCTCTCAGACAACTTTGTTTTGACAATTTCTATCTGCCTTCTAATTCTGAATGAAGTCTTGTCATTGATTATTAATATGCAATTTGTGTTAAAGGTTTTGTTACTTTCTTGGTTAACTTTAAGAATCTCTTCTGCAAATCATTTTAACATGAACAAGCTGGTCTGTATAAACCCTTTCTCAGTAGCATAAACAGTTGTTGACAAAGTATACAAGAGGTTTTCATATGAAATTCCTAGCAAGGACTTCACTAGTTCAATATAAAATGCAAGTCTTTATGATTTTAGAACTAATACACAAATCCCATTACTCAATAAAGGATATTAGATTGCTATATCTTAAACCAGAGGAGGATTAAATGTTATTTGGCAGAACTACTTTTGCAAGAATAAAGCAGCATTTAATAGAAATTCGCCAAAAAAAAAGTTAGGGGTAAAATGTGCAATTAAGCCTAGAAATTAACTACTGTCAGAACTAGGTTATAAATTTATAGCCCAATGTCTATTCTTCTGCATAGACCTTTGAGAATAATATTTCAAATAACTTGATATACAATTGAATCAATTGGAATTATGGGGCAGGCTGAATTGATGAAATGGATTTGTTTATGAGATGACATGAATCCTTTGCTTCTTCAGAGGACAGTGTGCCACTTTGAACATTAGCTGCAAAGACGATGGTTTTGAACATGTATAGTTTGTATAGTAATTTTTTACATTAGTTTGGACAGTGTGCCAATTTTTTACATCGTCTAAGGAGGGAGACTAAGGTTTCCGTAAATCAATTTGGATTTATGCCAGGAAGATGTACCATGGTCCCATGGAAGCTATTTTCTTGATGCGACAATTAATGGAAAGGTATAGGGAAAAGAAGAAAGAATTACATATGATGTTCATAGATCTTGAGAAAGCATATGATAGGGTCCCAAGAAAAGTCTTATGATGGACTCTTGAAAAGAAAAATGTAGCATTAAAGTATGTTAATGCAATCAAGGATATATATGATAGGACTACCACATGTGAAAGCTTGTAATGAAACAAGGTATTTTCCTATCACGGTAGGTGTTGTTCACCAAGGTTCAGCTCTTAGTCCTTATCTCTTTACCTTAGTGATGAATGAACTAAAGAAAGATATTCAAGAAGAAGTGTCTTCGTATATGCTTTTTGCAGATGATATCGTGTTTATTGATGAGACCAAAGATGGTGTTAATAGGAAACTGGAATTGTGGAGAAACATATTGGAGTCTAAAAGATTCACGATAAGCAAGAGCAAGATAGAGTATATGAATTGTGAGTTTTCGCGGGTAAGAGATGGCGGTGATCAAGACACAGTGCATCTACTTGGTCAATAGGTACCCAAGAAAGATGCTTTTAGATACTTGGAATCAATTTTGCAAAAAGGTGGTGAGATTGATGAGGATGTAAATAGAATCAGAGCAGGGTGGATGAAACGACGGGGTGTATCGGGGTTTTTGTGTGACCTCAAAATGCCCCTTACGCTAAAAGGAAAATTTTATAGAATAGTTATAAGACCGACAATGTTATATGGAACGGAATGTTGACCAACACATAAGCAACATGAACATAAAATAGAGGTAGCAGAAATGAGGATGTTAAGGTGGATGTCCGGTTATACAAAAATGGATAAGATACGAAATGAGGATATTCGACGAAAGGTAACAGTGGTATCGGTGTGTGAAAAGATGAGGGAGCATAGATTGAAGTAGTTTGGACACGTTGTAAGAACAAGAGTGTGTTACCAAGAGCTCGACACAAAAAGAGAGGTAGAGATCGACCAAAACTTACTTGAGGAAAGGTAGTTAAACAAGATCTAATGGAGTGAGATATAGATTGGCGAACGGTATGTCTTAAGACGGAGTGGAGAATAACTATAAGCTTAGTGGAGGGTTAAACCCATTACTATTTCTATGTTCCAGTCGTTCCCCTTTTTTTAGTTTTTTTCCTCTTCATTTTTCAGCTCCTCCTTTCATCCCTCTTTTATTTTAGCTTATTTTTTATTTCTTTTGTCTTATTTCCACTTTTTCTTCCCCTTTCCCTTTCTCTTTCTTTGTCTTATTTCTGATCTATCATTGGGTTCATCTACCACCGTTCTCAATTAACTTGAATTAAAGGTGTTGTTGATGTGTAGACTGTAGATGCAAATAATAAACTTTTGGCAACATCTGACTGTTTTGTAACAGCAATATATGCATGCTATTGGAGAGAAAGTGAAGAAAAAATCCTAGATCAGAATTTTTCACTGTGGTGAAGTACATTATTAATTTATGGACCAAATAATCTAATATTAGCAGCTTAATAATGTGATTACATGCTAAGATATTAATGTGTACATGCAGCAACAATTTTCAATTGTTATTCGTGAGGCAACTTTGGTAATTTAGTGATTATTCTTTCCTGTACTTGGCCCGGAGAAATAGATGATGATAAAGTTATTATGACTACAACACATTCGGGCATTGCAAGGCATGGACTATTGAGATTTTTACTTTTATGGCTTGCTGTAGCTTTTCTTCCATCAAGTTATACTTAGATAGTCGACATTATCTTATAAATGATTTTTGCAATTTAAATGATTGTATTTGTACCTTGAATATCTAAACTGGATTTGTATTGTTGTCATAGTTCATTGCTCTGTTACCAGAGAGATCAGTCATGCGGGTTTTATTTTAGTGATATATTCATAGTTAAATTTTCATTGTTTTGGACTTAAAATCCCATGAACATTTGCATCCTATCCGTTTAGTAGATGTGTGCTATTCTACAACTCAATTGACTGGCTTTGCCATGCATGCAACCTTTGGTTATGTGCATGATTCGCACTGTTTACTGCTATTAGCTCTCATTTCCTTTGCTGCCTTTGCTCATAAAATATGGATTATAATTTATCCTCTTTATTGGTTTATTTTGCAGGTTTATATGCTTACCTTCAACAGTTTGGAGTCAAGACTGTACTTATAGAAAGAAGCTTTTTTTCACATTGCGCGTAAATGTTCCAAGTATGTAAAAGTTTGTAAGTTCCTTGACAGGTCGGGAAGATGGAGTTGCAGAAATTACCTTTTAGTTACTTTCTGCCTTTACTCACACTGCCTTCCCTTTATGGTTAGATTTATAGTGGCTGGTAAGATATTAAATTATACTGAAAGAAGTTGGAGAGCTTTGTTGTTTGTTTTCCGGTTTCTCTTGTTCTGTAGTTTATCCATATCTAACTACCTATTGAATATCTCTACATGAGGTTTGCTTGCACTAAGTTATTGAACTTACCAGTGCTGCTCATTCTATATATAAAGTTAAAAGGAAGAGACATTTTAAAAAAACTCAAAGGTATAATAGAAGATTTTAATTCACACATTCATCATTTACACTAAAAAATTCTTGTGGTTACGTTGAATTTGGCATTGTAATTTTGGTGTGTTTGAACTGTTAGTCAGAATTTAATTTATTTATTTGTTGCTTCCTTTATATTCATATTTTTCATTTGCATATACTGTTTTTTACCACCACTTTTTATGATGATTATATTACATCTTAAAAAGTAGTATTCATTAAGAAGTTTATTTTATAGTGTAGTTTTGAATCTGTAGATATTATGTAGCATAATTAGAATATCAATTTAAAACTAAGTGGAAACCCAATACTCGTGCTCATTGCAAGTAACTCAAACTATGCAAATTGGAGCTTGCATTCGTATTGTCAATTTGGCCATGCTATTGATTGGAATATGAATTCAAACACATCAACTAAAAAAACACGTCATGGTCATTTTAATGATCATGTTCATTCTTCTTATCGAAGCCATAATAACCATGTCACCACTTTACCTCCCAATTTTTTTCACCTTCACCTGAGTGGTTTTGATATTCCTCAAAACATGTCTTTCCCTTTTCTTGAACTTTAAAAGATTCGTTTACAAGTTAAGGTAAAAGGTTCTTTTTTCCTGTGTCCTTTAGTATTAAAGAATCTCCTTGGATAGTGAAGTTCTTATATGCATAAATTCTATGGGGGTGGTACCTAATAATTATTGGTTTGTACTTTGTTGTTAAGCTGATATATGTTAATATTGATTGACTTAAAGGGTTTTCTTTTAGGGTTTTGGATAGATTAATATGTGGAAATGTGGTTGTAGGGGTTTGTGAATGTGATGAGATTTGATTTTATTATTGTTTTTAACATGGACAAGAAAATGTCACTGGCTTTGTGGGGTGGGGTGGAATGACAAATCAACAAATTTTATAATAGTAATCCTCCATGTCCCTAATTAGAAACTGTAATTGAAATTGAAGCGGAGAAATTTGCCTTCAGAATCCAATGTTCTTTTAAAAAAGAAGTCCAATGTAGTGACCACTGGACCGTGGAACCATAAAGGCCATTGCTTCGTACACGCTATTATTTCTTCTTGCACTCCCAGAGTTTTTAATATCCCCAAATTATCCTTTCTTTATAGGCATGGCAAAGGGGCGGGGACGGATATTGCATTTTCCATCCCCGCCCCTGACTCTAAAATTGCTCTTTGACCCCGCCCCTGATCCCCATTGGGGTTAAAAATATATACCTCATCCTCGTCCCCATTGGGGGTCGGGTTTCCCCGCTCTGTCCCGCCCCTGCTAATTAATTAAAATTAAAAAAAGAAAAATAATACAACTTTTGTTATTGAAAAAATGGGCCGAAAAGGTTAGTTACATAACAAAAAAACAATATAACCCACATTCAAAATATGAGAATGGGATCATAATTTAAAAATTACAAAATCAAACCAATCAATTCAATTAAAATCATAAAATCTAGGTATTGCATAAAATAAGGACATGCATATTTAATTTCTCCCAAAATACAATATCATTTAAATATATATTGTCTCAAAATTAAGTAGCACATCATATGATTAAGTAGCACATTCTTCAAATTACATAATAAAAAAAGAAACAACTTAAACATAATTTTTTATTTTTGTTAATGTTATTTATTACGGGGCGGGTTCCGGAGCAGATGCGGGAAGAATATCAGTAATCTCATATCTGTTCCCGTCTTGCTTTTAATTAACAGGAAAAATCCAACCCCAAACCCCGTCAATATGATTTTTTTCCGTCAAAATTGGGGCGGGTTCAATTCGATCCCCACGGGATCGAATTTCACTGCGATACCTATTTCTTTATCTATATACTTGTATTAAATGTGTCCAACCACCATTTGTAAATACACAGGTGTGAACATTTCATTTAAAATGGGTCCACCGTTCTTTTTTTTTCTTTATATATTTGCTCTCATTCTTTTCGCTCTCTCATGCTTGTGTAGTGCACAGGTACTTTATCTAGTTATTACTTAATTCTTTCTCCCAAACCTTGTTTCTTCTAATACCATAGCAGATGCGTCATTCTTCGACAATAACCACCAAGTATTAGGACTCAAGCAAGAGCTATTCATATAAACGGAAGGATTCAAACATTACAGATCACCATTCTGGAAGAATATACGTAATCTAAAAACGAATACCTATTTTGAAATATGAAAATTATATTTTAGAATAGGTATTTCAATATAAGTTTCTGGATTACCTAAAGCTTATCGAATTGTCTATAGCTCAAGCAAGTAAAAAATTCCACACAAAAACTAAAAAGATAACAAGGGTATATATAATATAATACTGTTACCAATATTTATAAGATTAGACGTGAACTGCAGGACTGAACTTCTATCCTTTGTGCCCATAGTCTATAAAAAATGCTATAAATTGTTTCTTTCTTTTTTATGAGAATTGAAAATTTCACTATTATTCTCTTTTCATGCATTAATTTTTTAGGTAAAAAGTAATTAAGTAAGAAAATGATATAGTTAGTCTCAATAACTTTGAGATTAATTTCTAAAAATATTCTAATCATAGATAAATTTAATATTATTAACTAAATAACCAACTTTTTTAATGTTATTAATATCTTATAATTAGAGACGAAAATAGTATTATTTCTTAAAAAAATGCAAGGCTATATTTATTGGAAATCACATTTTGTGTGAATTCACAAAAATTCATTCATAATAAATAATCTATTTATCCCATAATAAATATTATGTACGAAGAAAAAATATATCGTTTTAATTTTTTAATGTTATATTAATTACATTTTTCACTTATATTTCATTCGTGTCATTTTAACTTATTAATAAGATTATTTATATAAAATTATTATTTTCTTTCATCTATTTAATAGTTTTTACATTTATTATGAGACTATAATACATAGAGAGTACCATTTTTTATATGTATGAATTAAAGACAAAATTAGAAAATTTACAATAACTTATATATATACCTTATTCAATTAACTGAGCTATATCTCTTTGATCTATTTCCCATTTCGTATGCTTTTTTTTACTTTTATTATTATTTCTAATTTATTGTCATATTTCTTTTCGTTTAAAATTCTCCTTTTTTTTCTCTTAATATTTTTTCACTATTCAAATCAATATTTTTAAAATTAAACCAATCATTGAATGGATCAAGGAACTACAGTTGAACTTATATTAATAAAATAATAAGAATTAAATAGTTTATAAAATAGTACAAAAACAATTTAATATTCCATAACTTTATAACATTAAAAACTAAAATAAAACATCATTTTACAAGCTCCTAACATTCAAAATATACATAGAAGTCTAATCAAATATACCATAATACTTAAGTTTAAATTTTAATAAAATAAAATAATTTCCATTAACAATAACAAGTTTCCATTTAGAATAAAAACTAACAAATTAATATAATATAAAATAATAAAAATAAAAATATAATAATTTATAAATTAATATAAATGAGTGAATTATATTTTATAATATTTTATAATAATAATTGATACAATAATTTATATCTATTTGAAATATTTATGAAATATATGTTTTATTTATCTTGAAAATATTTTATATTATATTTAAATTTTTAAAGAAAATAAAAAAAATTGGAAAATACTAGTGACGATTTTCTACATTGATTCTTAATCGATTTTGGCCGATTTTGGACCAATTTGACTGATTCTCAATAGTTCTAAAATGTCTGATTTTCTAGAGTGTTCGAATTGGTTACTAGTTCAATTTTTGATTGAACCAAACTCTTCGGTCTAGTTTTGAGAACTATGGTTCAAAGTTATTAAGCCTATTTTCCTTTTCTTCATCTTTTTTTTAAAAAAATATATCCTTTGTTTATTTTTATCTGTCTTTTAAGGTTTTATGTGGAAACCAAATTTTTTTATTGATCCTAATAAAATAATTATCAGGTTTCCTGTTGGGAAATATTCGAGAAATTTTATTTATATAGGGAAGTTTAGATGATAAAAGGAGAAGAGATATCACACAAATTATTAAGTTTATTACGAATAACAAAATTTTCAATGAAGGGGTTCAAAGGGTTCTCAAGCTCACTAAACCTAGAATACAGAGCTCTTTATAAAGGAGACAACAACTAACTGTCTAATCGAAAATGGCCATAATAGGTACAATTACAACATAGCCTATGTTAATGAAGTACCAGATTAGACGCTCCCTAGATTGTAGAAGATTGAACGACCAATATAGAAGATAAGAGTATTGGACCAGATGACCAAGGTTGTCGTCCACCCTATCTTTATCATCCATTGTCCAACGATCAACAGTCTCCACCTTGATTCAATAACATTTTTTTAATTACAAGTAACTCAATTCATTTTCAGCAATCTACGTTAAGTAGATCCAAACAGTGCATGAACTTGCTTCTTCAAACATGCTTTGTGAACATATTAGCTAGATTCTCCCTCATATCAACTTTCTGAAAATTCAACCCTCTTCTCAGTACCTATGAAGTGGTATCTAATATCAATGTGCTTAGACCTCTCATGATGGACTTCATCCTTGGCTAAACAGATTGCACTCAGACTATCATAGAAAATGATAGTCTTTTCTTGTGAAAACCCAAGATTGCTTATCAGACCCTTTAGCCAGAGCCCTTCCTTTGTTGCTTCTGTCAGAGTGATGTATTCTGCCTCTGTCGTGGATAAAGCCATTATGGGCTAAAGTGTTGCCTTCCTACTGAAAAGAGAGATGCCAATCATGAACGCATACCTAGTCACATATCTCCTTGCATCCAAATCTACAACATGGTCATAATCTGACTAACCACTAAAAACAAAAGACGTGTCTCCATGGTAGACAAGTCCAATATCAGTGGCACCTGAATTACGTTTCACAACTTGCCAATGTTCTATCCTAGGATTACCCATATTCCTAGTCACAACATTGACTACTTGTGTTAGGTCCAATCTTGTGCACACCATGCATGAGACTACCTACAACATTCACATAAGGAACACAAGACATGTATTTCCTTTCTGATTCTGACTAAGTGGCATTGAGTTCAGTGAGAAGAATGGACGCTATCAAAGGAGTACAAATTGGTTTTGTCGATATCACCCCAAAACGATTCAACACTTTCTGAATGTATTCCTTCTGACATAAGAAAATCTTATTTTGGACTTGATCCCTCTTGATCTCCATGCACAAAATATTTTCTACAACTCCAATATCTTTCATCTTAAATTCACTACTGAGTAGTGACTTCAAATTCTGAATTTCAAACTTGTCTTGAGATGCTACGAGCATGTCATCAACATAGAGTAGCAAATAGATGTGAGAACCATCCTTCACCTTAATATGATAGACACATGAATCATAGGGACGTCTGTCATACCCATGAGAAACAATGAACTCATCGAATCTCTTGTAGCACTACCTTGGAGACTGCTTTAGCCCAGAGAGAGACTTCTTCAACCTACAGATAGAATTTTCCTTCCTTTGCACCTCAAAACCTTTAGGTTGTTGCATCAAAGACAAAGGCTATTTAGACATCGAGTTGCTCTATCTCCATGTCCAGAGTTGCTACAAGAGCCAATAAAACGTATAATGAAGTGTGTCAAACTTAGGCATGGCAGCGGAATTCGACCCTGTGGGGACTGAATCGAACCCACCCCGACTTTGACGGGGAAAAATCACGTTGACCGGGTTCAAGGTCGGGGTTGGGTTTTCCTCGTTAATTAAAAGCGGGAGTAGGGGCGGGTATGAAATTATTGATATTCACCCCGCACCCGTCCCCAAACTCGCCCCATAATAAATAACATTAAAAAAATAAAAAATTATATTTAAGTTATTTCTTTTTTTATTATGTAATTTGAAGAATGTGCTACTTAATCATATGATGTGCTACTTAATTTTGGGACAATATATATTTAAATGACACTGTATTTTGGGAGAAATTAAATATGCATGTCCTTATTTTATGCAATACCTAGATTTTATGATTTTAATTAAATAGATTGATTTGGTTTTGTAATTTTTAAATTATGATCCCATTCTCATATTTTGAATGTGGGTTATATTATTTTTTTGTTATGCAACTAGCCTTTTCAGCCCATTTTTTCAATAACAAAAGTTATATTATTTTTCTATTTTTTTAAATTTTAATTAATTAGCGGGGGCAGGGCGAGGTGGGGAAACCCGACCCCCAATGGGGACGGGGATGGGGTATATTTTTTTATCCCCAACGGGGATCGATGACGGGGTCGGGAGCGGTTTTAGAGTCGGGGTGGGGATGGGGAATGCAATACCCGCCCCTGCCCCGCCTTGTTGCCATGCCTAGTCGAACTACTGGAGAGAATATCTTGTTGTAGTCCACTCCTTATTTCTGACTTCATCATTCGACGACCCAGATTTCTTCTTAAAGATCTACTTGCACCCCACTACTCGTCTGCCTTCAGGTAATTCAACTAAATCCCAAGTCTGGTTTTTCTGAAGGGATTTATCTCTTCATTCATAGCCATTGTCCATTCTTCAGCTTCAAAACAGGAAATTGCTTCCTGATAAGTGGTTGGTTCGAACGAAACGATTTCTTCTACTACCTGTAGCACATAAGACACTATATTATCAAAGACATCTTTCAAGTGCTTTGATTTGTTTTTGAGACTTTCTGGTGTTGTGGTTTTCAGTTGCTTCAGATGGTTCTAACTCGTCTAGTCAAACTCCTCAATTGATATTGAATTCTAATGTTGAGGTTGCATTTGAGTTCCCGATCATTCTTATTAGGTGCTTCAAACTACTTCTAATCACTAAAGTTTTTTATTGTGGGCTCTTAAACTATGCTTAGCGACATCCTTAGCCTTGCCTAAATTTTCTTCAGATTTAGAATGCAGCATATAGATTATTTAGAATGTCTTTTCTTCCTGACGAAGACCAGATGACATCTCTACTCATAATGACCTTTTTTCTGATGGAGACCAGATCCTAAATCCTTTGACTCATCACCATAACCTATAAAGACACCCTTCTTGGCTCCGGGCTCCATCTTACCTCCACTTACATGATAGTATGTTGGACATCCAAACACCTTTAGCACTGAGTATTCAACAAGTTTATTTGACCATACCTCAATAAGAGTTCTAAAATCTATGGCAGTGGACGGTGAGCAATTCACGAGATAACATGTTGCATTAACTACCTTAGCCCAAAAACTCCTATTCAACTCCGATTCAACTCTGATTCACAAGTGCACTATCTTGCAAAGCCTTCATCTTTACAGAATTCATTGAATTCCATGGAACAGAATTCCAAGGCATTGTCAGTCCTTAGACACTTCATTGTCTCTCTTGTTTGATTTTGCATAAGAATCATCCAATGCTTGAAACATTTGAAAGCTTTAGATTTCTGCTTCATCATGAAAACCCATACCATCCTAGAGTAATCATCAATAATGGAGAGGAACTACATTTCCCCTCCCAGTGATGGAACTCTCAAAGGCCTCCAACAATCAGAATGGGCATAATTCAATATGGCCTTTGTAGTGTGTGCAACCTTTGGGAATTTTGTCCGATGCTGCTTCTCATAGACATAGTGCTCACAAAACTGAAAAGGTCCCACCTTATGATTTCCAAGTAAGCCTCGCTTGCTTAGAATTTCCAGTCCTTTTTCACTCATGTGGCCTAGACGCAGATGGAATAGAGAATTATCATTGGACAAGCCATTAGATGCATGGCTCTCAGCTTGTGAAATAATTGACAGAGCTTTTCATAGTGGACACTTGAAGGATGTACATATTTCCTTGCTTGGTCCCCTAGATTACCACAAACTTCCATTTCCCTTTGATTTGCATAACTCCACCTTCAACCCAGTAAGAAAAACCTTTTGAATCCATGGCACCCACAGAGACTAGATTTTTCTTAAGCTCAAGAGCATGACAAACCTCGATTAAGGTTCTAACAATTCCATCATGCATTCTGATTTGTATAGAACCTATACCGACTAACTTGCAAGGAGAATTGTTACCTATTTGAACATTACCACCAAACTTCTCTTCAAATGTTACAAACCAACTTATGTGTGGACACATATGATAATAAAAACTTGAGTCCAGTACCAATTACTCAAAATGTTGTTGTGGTTGTTCACCAATAGCTAGAACCAAATCATTTTTTGATGAAGAATCATTCTAAACCATGGTAGCAACATGATTTCTTTGGACAATCTTTCTTCCAATGAACAGGTTCTTTGTATAATTACAAATGTCCTTTGGATAAAACTCTCTCTTCTTGCTACCTTTTCCTTTCTTCTTCTTCTACCTTCTAGCAGAATCAATCATTGATAATTTGGACGCAAAGGCTTCATCACCATTCCTACATGCTTTCAATCAAAGCTCTCTGGAATAGAGACTACACTTGATTTCTTCAAGTGTAATGGAGTCCTTACTGATGTGTTGCAAACACATCTTAAATATAGCATTAGTTTAGGTCATATTTAGAGTAAATAGTTAGAAAATAGTATAAGAATTAGGCATATTTAGTATATTATGTTATATAAAGCATTTTAATACCAATTAAGTGTTTGCAGGCCAAAACAAGGGAAATTAAGAGCAAATAAAGAAGAAAACAAGAGCTGCCATCTCA
>PYAF01000415.1:0-34588 GCA_007407185.1 Glycine tomentella
TGCTTCCTGAGGGAAACCGAAGCCTCCGCTTCAATATGGGAATTTACAGTGAAAACACAAGCTTTGACCGAAAGGAGAACAATTGACAGAAAGGAGCACAGAGTCACAGTTCCAAGGTAAGGACCATGCGAGAGAGCAGGACCATCACAAACGGAATAAACACCTACAATCACAAGAGAAAAACAAACAAAACATGAGACCTACACTACCCAACATGCAAAAATTATAACCCCATTATATACAGGCACTTCATTCTACACAATAATAACGATGTTTATTTTATCCATAAGAGTGACAAAAGAACAAAGTGAGACATTTTATTCACAAGCAAACATCACAAAGGAAGCAACGTGGTGAACAGCAACCAAACACAACCAACAAAGCAACCCACCGCGAGCTTCAGGGTACACGGCGGCCGGCTTGCAAACGCTTTGATTGAGGATTGGAGAGGAGAGGTGGAATGGAAGAAAAAGGCTCGGGATCGATTTAGACGAGCCCTAATAGCTGAGGTTGAAGGTCGAAGAAGCCTGAATCCGTAAAATGGAGGGGAAACGCGAAAATTTGGGGTTTTTTGGTTGGGTTTTATTGAAACGCAGCGTTTTAAGTCCATATCCACTACGGTCAGCTTTTAAAAACCGTTTTCGAAAAATGCTAAACCATGACGGTTAATACAAAACCGACTTCGATTAGCTGAGGTGTTTTAATCGAAGACGGTTGCGTGATTAAACCTTGTTTGATTTGAGCCGCTTCCTTATCCACTACGGTTATTTAGAACCGACTTCGATTGGGCGTAGTGAAATCGGCGCTTTCTAGTAGTGAGATGACGGTGGTGGATCCATGGACATGAGGATCCCTTGCATCGAAAATCTTTCTCATGTTGGCAAAAATGGCTAAACAAGCCGAGGTAGCCGCGGTTAAGCTCTAAGGACCACTATTTGATACTCGTGGATTGAAAATGGCTTTCGCTCGAGGGGAGACTACCATGTGAAAGAGACTCACACTTGAGGAGGAGATTGTTGAAGTACAAGTGTGAGGTGAAGTCAAACACCGTGTAAGAATTAAAAGGTTAAGCACCATATAAGTGAAGGGAAAATCCATAGACATGAGCCTTAAGATTTTTTGTTAAAGTGTGGGATCAGATTCACTTATATGATTTCTCATGACTCATTTGTGTAAATATCTCCAATGTTTACCCCCTGGTTACAAACAATTTGTATGATTATTGGAGTAAAAGTGTGAGGTAAAGTTTCACATTGTGTAAGAATGAAAAAGTTGAGTACCATATAAGTGAAGGCAAGACCCATAAACCATAACCTTAAAATTTTGGATCAAGGTGTGGTATCAGATTCACTTATATAGTTTATCATGACACATGTAAATCTGTTTACCACTTCAATTTCCCAATAACCCCCAACATTGCAACCTAGCTAGACAATTGTCCAACCTATCTTATTTCACAATATTTTAATAGTAAATGCCTGCTCTAGTAACTACACAACCTATTTTATTTATATCCAAACAAAATATTTCAAAAAGTAACTAAAATAAATAAACTTAGGCTGATCACAAGGGATAGATCCGAAACATTGCAACTTAAGGGAGTGTTTGGTTCACAAATTATTTCTTTCTCTCAAAAATATAAGGATGAAAAATTTATTTCCATCTTTACTGTGAGATAATAAAAATAATTATTGTCAGATATAAAACACATTTCTTTAACATTCTCATATTATATTTTTAAGAAAAAATATTATTAAAATTAAAGAAACTAATAATTCCTAAACAAACATCTCCCCTGAGACTTAGGATAAAGATTGACAAATGTAGATGTTGACTCGATACTTTATTTGTTTGATACTTATGCCTTGAAACATTGTAAGGGAAAAAAGAAGTTAGATGCAATTGAAAAGAACTCACATTGACTGAATAGCCAGTCCATGGAAAAAAGCACAATATAAGACTCCAAATCAATGGTCGAGAACCAATAATCGCGTTAGCCAAAAACTCTGTAAAAAAGAATAAAATAATCAGTCCCCTTCTAGTTTGTCAATGAAGCTCATCTTGAAAAATATTATAATATAAAGGGATAGATCTATATTGGTACCAGAACTGCAGATGATACAACAATAAAGACACCATTTGTAAATGATAATTTGCCAGATGGCAATGGAAGATATGGTTTGTTTATCTGCAATAAAACATACAACACAGAATAGTAATAAGACAAACATTACTTACTATAAATTAAAAGTTTGTAAGCTATAATAGGTTGCATGTTTTAATCATTATATCAAAGGATATAATTAGGGAGGCTTGACAAACCAAATTATAAAAAGGATTTAAGTAAATAAAAAATATATAAAATGTTAAAATTGTTGCATATGAGCCAATATGTTCCACTATACACCTAGTCTTTATGTGTTTCTGAGTATTTGACTTTAGGTAATCTAGACAACAATTTTGTTGCTATCATATTATTTTTTTATGCAACAATATAGAAGCCTAAAAGACATGAAAAAAAGTAAATGATTATTGATCCAAATTATTTACTACTAGTAGTAAGTTTCGTACCTTGTCTATTTCAAGGTCAAACACCTGATTCACACCATTAGCATAAAGATCCATAAAAAAGTGAGCTACCAAAACCTGAAACATTTTTAAAACTCAATTTTTTTAATGAGTTAAAGGATAGTTTACAATCAGCTATTTAATGAAAAAAATGTTTTGATCAGTCTCACCTGTAACAAACCAATAAAGAATGATGGAGATATATCTGATAGTTTCTCTACTGCAAGGAAAGATGCGGATATTGTGCACAATGTCTGGCCAAAGACAAATAAAATTGACATTTAAAACATTAATGATATTACTATCATCCAAAGAGGATTTAGTTATTAATCATAATATTTGAGGATTATTTATGAGAATAACACCAGAAAAGTTTGAACTTACTCGGGCAATCATTGAGTAAGGATAGCAAAAATGGTACATAATAACCAAGAAATTTTTGACAGAGTCAAATATGCTTTTGGGGCTAGAAGCATGAGATTCGGAACCAAAAGGTGGTATAGCAGGGGCTGCTTTCACAACATATTTTCTATTGCTTTCTTGATATGTAGGCCCTCCTTCATTGCATTTGTATTGATGATTCAAACTTGACTGTTGGGACCTCAAAATATTATATTCTATTCGAGTTTTCCTTTTCTGTTGTAAATCTATAGCACCAATTGTCGGATGTAGTATTAGTAGTCATACACAACAAAAAAGTTCATTCTTATTTTCAAATTGATCTAACCAATTGATCATGGTGAGATGATGAATCGGGAAAGAATAATCAAATTTAAAATTGAAATAAGAGAAGTCATCACAAAAATTTATTTTTTTTAGAAAAAAAAAATTATAATGTCCCTTAATATGGAAAAATTAGTTTTTAGAAACAAAGTCAGATTCATTAGTCATTCACACACATGAAAGCATATTAGTAAGTTGCGATGTTTATTATAAAAAAAACACATCTCTAATTGATCATGCAAGACTTAACAAATTTGAAAATATCTATTTTACCACATTAACAAGAAAGATAATGATTGTGATTTTAACTATTTTTTGTTTATTACATTTTTATTTTGTGAAATATGAATAGTTAAAAGAAAATTGATTTTTTAACATAAATAGAATTATCCTTTGAAAAATTTTGTTTTGCCATGGCAAGTCCGATTAACGCTTCCATATTTCTTTAGGTGCTTGAAGAATTAATGTCACTTAGTTTTGAAAATACTTAGTTGGTTAACTTTAACTCTGGAAAAAATGGTTTTTCTTTTGAAAATAATTTATTTGGAAAGGTTGACTTTAATTTTGAAAGGAATTTTCTTTTGAATACTTTTTAAAACTTGAAATGAAAATTATTTGTAAAAACCAGAGCATAGTTAAAGATAACACTCACAAACAACCATGAAAATTGGATTTAACAAGTAAGATAGTAAATAAAACATTCAAAGGAACAAAATATTCATACTTTGTAAAAGAAACAGAAAATGAAGAACCAAAATTCCTATATATTTATTTATTTATTTTTCTATTTTCAATTTTATAATTTTGATTGACATATTTCATGTAGTACATAATTGATACTTAATTTCATTTCTTATTTCATATTTTATAATTTTCATCCTCCTACTTTTTTAATTTTACTTACTCATTTATTTTTTATATTAAGGAAAACTAAAAAAAGCCTGATATTCAAGGCCCAAACGACATCAAATAATTTATTACTTAAAAAATAACTAAAAAATGGTGTTGACTGATGCCTAATTGAATCTTATCATAAGTTAAGAGATAACTTAGGATATAATTTTTGAAAGAGTGGAGCAAAAAAAATTATTTTGAATTATTATGTTGTAATTGAACAATTTTTTAAAATTAATATGTTAACATAAAATTAATATTGTGACAAATTTTTATTTATTTTAATTAAATTCTTCAAATATCACAAAATTTTAATCTGGAACAAAATAGTATACTCCAATCCTTTTTCAACTAGAAAACCTCCATCCATAAAGGTTAAAAGTGATTCCTTCTACTAATATACCAGATGAATGAAAAAAATGTAAAATATTGAGATACTCAAGAAGGTTTCTTTTTTTTTTTTTTTTTTTGAAAGACAAATATTATTGCTAACAAAAGAAAGGCTATCTAAATCAATGCTTCAAAGAAAAATAATTTGTGAACCATGAGGACATACTTGGATACTTAATATTGTTGGTGGAATGTTTACTGCGCCAGAGATTTCCACCTACAACTATCATGGTTCCTCATATTAGCAAACAATTTTGTAATAAAAAATGGACCAAACTAGGATATATATGTATAGTATAGGTACCATTTGTGCGTACTGAACAGGCATTAGGTGAAGACATAACAAGCGCACGATCCATGGAAACTGAACTCACTAACAACACAAAGCACTCTCTTTATATAGAACAAATAAAGAAACACAAACCCCTATATATAGTGGAGACGAGACGAATGAGATATTATAACTTATTATAGACTTAGACTGGACAAATTTTTTGATTTTTTTTTATAGTCCACCTTCCATATACAAACATTTTCAACATAACCAATAATATCGTTGTCTTTTGCTACATTATATATATATATATATATATATATATATATATATATATATATTTCCTTATTTGGTCTCAACTAAAAACCTCTTAAACTAGTTGGTTTGATCATAAAATCATTAGATCGACCGATTGTAAATCAAGCTGCATCTTTAGACCTGTATCCAATACTCCCAAAATCACATTCACCACCGTTTCGATTCAATGCAAAAACTTGTTTTATTTGCTTCAAATTTTTGCATCCAACACGTACTTTTAATATATGAGAATGATAATTCTCCTTTCATTTAACCCTAAAATCTCTAAAAAATTTACCAGACAAAAAATAAATTATTTTAAAGATTTAATTTACGTCATGATCTTTAGCACAATCATCACTATTGTCGCAACCATCACTGTCATGATAGCTATCATCACTACTATTATCGTCACCAGCATGATCACTATTGTTGTCACTGCCACCACCATCGTGATCGTTACCATGACCTCTGTTGTCGTTACCAACATTATCGCCACTGTCGTCACCCCTGGCAACATGTTGGTGGCGACTACAATAGCCATGGATGGTTAAATGAAACTTTAATTTGAATTTAAAATGTTTTAATCTTGATCTTTTATTTTAACCTAACGGATGAGAATGACAGTTCTCATTTTTACATAAGAGGGTCATTCTCATATTATGCGTTCTATATATGTATACACACACACAAGAAATGATAAAATTATACGGTATAACTTTGATAATTATTACATTATTTTTATAACTCGATATATAATATAATTTTGATTGATTCAACCATTGAATTATATCTATATATTATTAAGATCATTTGCACCAAATTTTTATCAAAATTGAATAACAATAAAAATGTAATCACATCATTCATATTTTAATATATTTTTGAATGTTTATATTACATTGATTTTAATTTATATGTAAGAGATAACAAATGATTTTGGATGAATATGAAATTTTGCATATCTGATCTATGTGAAAGAAACTTTCAATTTAATACTAAATTTTAAAAAAATATTATTAAGATGAAAATTATAAAATGATATAATAATTATTAAAGTTACACTGATATAATTTGATATTATGTTTTCTTTAATTTTTATTTTACTTTATTAGTATGGCGACCAACTTTCTATCATTAAACTTTAAACTATACTGTTTTGACCAGTTTAATGACAAGTTTGAATTTACGAACATTTATTTACGCAGTACCACTTGTGCTCTCATTCACAATGACAAATGGTTTTTCTAATTTATTATTATAATATTTTATGATTAAGGATATAATAAACAGGCTATCTTGATTGAGCGATCTTGTAATGGAAAAGTCAGTTTCAAAATTGTGTCATTATCGTAGCAAATGAACAGATAAAATGTGACATACTCAAATAGTTAACGTAATAATAACAAATTAGAATAAAGGAATAGAGGATGAGAGACACATACTTGCATAGTAAATATTCTTTGTGGAATGTTTACTCCTCCAGAGATTTCCACCTACCATTAATTACCATTGGTTCCTCTCATATTAGTTAACAAATAACTTTATAACGAATAATTGACCAAATACTCAAGGAGAAAAATAGGTACCAGTTGTAACTGAGCCAGCATTAGGAGAAGATAAAAGAGGCACCGAATCCATGGAAACCGAACTCACTAACAACACAATGCACTTTCTATGTAATAACTAAACAAACTAACACACCCTTGCAGAGCTTAGAAGACGCGGGGAAGGAGATTTTATACATTAGACTCGATATGAGTTTTTGATTTATATACAAAAATTCAAACACTCCATCTTTCATGGTCAATCTTTTGAAGACAAATAAGTACAATATTATGACAAAAGAAAGCAAAGACAAAAAACAAAACAAAAATGCAGGCGCCGAAGTATTCGGCAAATTTTGTTACTAAGTATATAATAAATCATAGGTTTTATAGTAGGACGAAGTCGTCATATTTAATTGTAATTTGACGTAGCGAGCAATATTAGATGAATTAAGCAGTATGCAAATTGAGTATTGTAGTAATCAAATTTAGACATTATAAAAATCGGATTGGATATCCGACGGGCCGGTTTAGTTTTATAACACGTGAATAAGCCCATTGTCTTGTTTAAAACATATATAGAACCAGTTAAAAAGACTCGGTCTTAAAAGGAAAAATAAAACAAATAGGACCCGGTAAAAATTGATAAAAAAAAAAAAGCTTCATCAAAATAGCTGAATGAAAAATATTTAATATAGCTTTGACCTTTGGCTTTCTTTTAAGAAGTAAAAATTTTAATTAGAGTCTGTTTGAATGAAACAATTTTAAATTCTAAAGAATTTTAAATACTTCAATTGAAATTCTTTTATTTTCAAAATTTTGTATTTGGATAAAGAAATTAAATTTATTCATTTTCAAAATTTCATCTCATTCAAAATCCAATTCACCTCGAAGTCAGTGATCTTCACTTGCTTCTATGAGTTTATCAGCAGATTCGAGGGCTTGATGTCCCTGTGCACGATGTGTCACCGATAAGGTATGCAAGCCCATAGAATCTGCCGAGACAGATATGCCAGTTGTTGCTGCTGCGGGATGTATTTCCCCTCCAGCAACCCTCCCTCTATGAACTCCAATAACACCTTGATTTCGCTGTTCTAATCGTACATCTCGTGGCACTTCATCACGTTCGGATCTGGAATTCCTGTGGATCTGCCATCGCACCGACAAGCATCCGCTGGTGTGATGGACCACCTTGTACACCGTCCTGCCGCTCCCTATGGGGTTTAGCCTCTCCAGCTATGAGAACTGAATCACCTGTTGCGTTGTCACTGCATCGATGGGGGCAGAGGAAGCGGCACCGCCAAGTTGGTGTCCCGATGCGACAACGGTATCTTCAGATCCTTGCGGCGGCACTAGGGGCAAGAAAATAATTTCAATTTCTCACGTTTTAGAAGAAAATTAAAATTTCACATTTTTAATTGTTTAAAATTCTGTTTTAAAATTCTAAAAATTTAAATTATTCATATAAAAACATCCAAACAATGAATTTTAGATTAAAAAATTTTAAATTCTATGATAAATTACTTTATTAAATTAAAATTCTCTATCCAAACACACTCTTAAGGTATTTGTTATGTGTTTTTAAATGTGAACACTTGTTATTGTCAATAGTCGTGTTTTGTATGTATGACTGAAACATATACTTAAAAAGTACGATACATTTGATTTGGATTTTTGTGCATACTTCAAATATTAAAAACTTATAAATATAAAATAGTATTTTATTTTTAGATCTTTAGTGTTTTAAAGTTATGATATTGTATTTTTAAATATTTTATCATGCATTATTTTATTATTATTATTATTATTTTAATATTATTTTTGTTGTTATGTATTAGAAGTTTTCATTTATTATTTATCTTAGTAATATCAAATAATATGAACAGGCTCTAAGTGTCTTCATGATAAGTGTCTTGAGTAAGTTCATCACTTTGGTTATTTCTAATTATTTTATTAACTTGGTCATATAGCCACAGTATACATAATGCACTTGGGCGTCAGAGACCATTTGAACCACAGTCAGCGTCCTTGTGCAACATTTATTAATGAACAAAGCAAAATGAATAAGTTACTAAATTAATTAATATGGACAATAAATTTAAGTTACTAAAATATTTTATAAATCTCCTTTTTACTAAAATATTATACACATGGTCACGAGTAAAAATAAATTAATACGCCTCAATAGGAACCTATACAATGGCCTACTTAAATGTTCATTTTAATTATTGTTCATTTTTAACCTATATCCACATGGCAATCACTGTCCTATACTATTTAAAAACATTATAATTATTGTTCATTTTTCCAACATCATTTTTATAATTTTTTTTTATTTAAACACATGAACGATATAATTATTTTTATTAAAACACTTGTCTATCACAGTTTTTTATAACTACTATGAAATTGAGGTTTAACAACATCATAACAAAACTTTTCCGTCAAACAAATAAACCATAGGTTTTCTGAAAATTATATTCCACGGTTAACAACATTAACATAAACAGTTAAAATAACAATAACATATATGGGTTGTAACTCACTTAACGAAATACTTCTCACTAAACAAACATCTGAAAACAAACCCAAAAATATCACAGGACAACGTTCACAAAAAATAATAAGACCTAACACATTATTTGATCTTGTGTACACATTTCCGCGAGATATCAATGTTGACCCTGACAAAAAACTTATAATCAAACGTGTGTAACCCAAACTAATGACACAAAGATGGTCGAAATGGTTTTTGGTTGCGCGATTAAAATAACTAATTCCATGAGTCACAATGTAGGAATGACAAAACTATCATTTTCATATGCCTCAATTATATTTCTCCTTCTACAACCCTTCACAATTCAACCTACCTCTCCTGTCTAACCACCTTCTTCCGGTTCATCGGCGATGCAAACTCCAAGTATGATAGCGGCGTCTTTCGAAAACCTTACAACAACATCGCCGCCACCAAGACATACACAATTGTTTTTCATGATGGGTTTGCTACTACCACCATTTGGTGATTGTATACTATTTTCAATTTTTCGATAAGGCTATACCAATGAAAATTTCATGCTTCAGTTGTCAATCCTCTTAATATATTTATATTTTTCTCCTTCATTTAAATAGGTTATTTTGTGGGTGATTCCTACATCGTTTAAAAACTAACCATTAATAACCTATGGATAAAATGTCTAAACTTGTGCAATGGTTCCTTTTTTTTGTCATTGAAATCGGACAACATCACGTTTTTAAGACTTGCACAATTTTTAAGTTTATATTTATAATTAATAATAACTATTTCCTACTTTCTCCTAATGGTATACCCTCAAAGGGAAAAAATAGATGATATTTTTTTTTGGAGGCAGATAAAAAATGGATGATGACTATGTCCAAGACTTGATATTCTTTTAAGTTCCGCAAAAGGGGTGGAATTTTCTTTAGGCTGCTCTAGTGAGAAGAGAAAAAGTTTGCAAAACGGGTGGGGGAAGATGAAAAGAGAAAAGGGTTGAGGAATGTACGATTACAACAAAATTTAAGGAAAAATAAATAGTGTTGCTACATTACACACCAAGAGCGTTATTGGAGAAGTGATAAACAAAAGTAAAGGATTGGAAATGGTTTCAAAAGAGAAAAAGGTTGCAGGACAGGGATTGGGAAAGTTGAAGAGAGAAAAAAATGAAAGCCAGAGAAAGAGAGAATAAGCATAGGACAGGGAAGAGGATAGGAGGATAAAAGTGCAACCATGGAAGAAGATTTTTCTCTTAAAAAAATATTTTTAATATTTCATTTTAATCTTTGTTACATACGTGGATGTAACCCGATCAAATTTGATAGGTTCGGTTCGGTTTTCACAAATATTTTTCAAATCCAACCCAACCCAATCCATTTATGAACAGTTTGGTTCGGTTCAGACCAACAGGTTACCCATTTAAATTTAATTTTTTTTCTTAAATCTACTATTTTATATCATGATTCTTCCAAATATCTAATACGATTAACAAAATATTATCAAATGTATGAAAGTAGTAAAATTGATTCATTTAATACCATCAACATAATATTCTAAAATAGACTAATAATATAAATTAAAACAAAAGATTCTTCAACAAGATTTGCTATAATAGTCTGAATCACAACTATTTTTTACAAACTAATTTCTTGCAATAAGCTTTGCTATAACCAGATTTGCTGAAACAAATGAACAAAACATGATTCATTAATATTATAAACATGGTAAAAAAATATGAAAAAAGATGAAACAAATAACAATATACCTGAAAGTAATACATTAAGAAGTTCCAATACTAGTAGTCCAAACACATGCAATTCCAACACTAGTATGTTTAATTAAACTTCATATTTAAGAATCTAAATGTTAGTGAAGGAAAGCGGTGCAACTTGCGGCTGTCAGTGGCGGACCCAGGATTTTGAGTATGGGGGGCCCAATTCAAATTGATAGACATAATAATTGGATAATTGGATGAAGGAGGAGCTGATTTCCCGTGGATCTTAAGGTGAGTTTGCTGTAGCTGTACTACTAACATGAAGCTGTGACTTTGCAAAGCGAGACCTGACTCATTTTATAACAATGAGATTAATTACTATTTTTTGTCTTAAAAAATACCCTTTATAGTCTAATAATGATTTTTATTTTTGGGGGGGCCCAGGCCCCACCAGGCCCCCCTTTGAGTCCGCCACTGGCGGCTGTGTTAGGCGATGCACTGTAACTTCTCAATCCTTTGAGTTAGACGATGATAAATTAGTCCTTAACAGTGAAACAAAATGATGGTAAAGTAAAAACCATATTGATTTAATATTTATTCTGAAAAAAATACTTGAAAATCTATTGCGAAACAAAGTATATACCTCTATCTGTGGACAACGGATATGCAGACTTGGGGCGGCGAGGTTGTGCGGTGACGTGGTGACGCAATGTTTCTCTATCAAAATCATGTGGCTACAGGTAAGTAAGAAAGGGAAGTTTTGTAACCCTAGAATAAAATAAAAGAAGAGAAGGAAAGGAAGCTGGCTTCAGAATGCGATGATGAAGGCAAATTATTTTTTTAGATTTTAAATTTTCATATATATATATATATATATATATATATAAATAATAAAATTTATATTTTTTTTAGGGTTCACGGATCGGGTCGACGAATCTATAAATTTAAACTCGTGACCCAACTCGTACATAAACGATTTGGATCGGTTCGGTTCGATTTTGACCCAAATATATAAATGATCCAATCTAAACTGTTCGGATCGGTTTGGATCAATTCGGGTTCACGGGTGACCCGTATCCGTGAACACCCCTAACTACATATGGTAAATTATGCACTCTCTCTCCCATAATAATCCTCATGTAGAAAGAATAAATTTATCTTAAAATAATTATCATTTTAATTTTTTAATATAATATTAATTATAATTTTTACTCAAATTTTTATAATATTAATAATATAGATAATAAAAACTAAAAATAAATTAATAATTAAAATTAAATTTTTTATAAAATTATTTTTTCATTTATTTATTAGATTTTGTTGGATAATTATAATAAAATGGATGAAGTAGAATTTAACAACAAACTAAAAGGTTTGACACAAGTTCCAAGGATATCTTATTGTAAGCAAAAAATAAATGTAATACTTAATAGCCATATCAACGAATTTATCTCCGAAACTTCTATCAATCATAATTCCAACCCTATTTTGACTCTTGGTTGTACTGTATACCACAACTTGAAATCGGTGCCCTCCACTTCCTTCACCCTTTTTCCAACCCACTTAGTTTCTTGCAAGCAAAGAATATTCACATTCCTTCTGGCAAAAACATATGCTAACTCCCTCAATTTACCCGTTAAAGTTCCTATTCTCCAGCTTCCCAATTTCATCCTAAACCCCTGGGCGGTGTTTGTCCGCCACGCTCGCCTATCTGCGTGTTGGGACCCTTGCCTATTTGTCACAAAATCTGGGTGAAGACCTAGCGCCTTGCCTTTTGGCCTGGACCCTATCTTACTTTTCACTACATCCCGGGATCGATGTAGCGCCTTGCCTAGTGGCAAGGACCCTAGCTCATTTTTCGCTACACCCGAGGCCCAATGTAACGCGTCGCTATGAAGGGTACGCCCAACGAAATATCATAAAGGTTCATCACATAGAAATAGCTGATTTTTACGGCCGGTTCGCAACCCCTAACCCTAACCCTCCTCCTTTATCCTGGCTTGGGACAGACCATGCATACAAACACACATAGGAGGAGTTACTAATCTATTTAGCAAACATATTTAAAAAACATTATTATTATTAATGTCATATATAATATTAAAATTATTTTAATAAAATTTCAAAATTATTTTATTATTTTGATGATTTGAATCACTTTAATATTTAAAATATGTTAATTCCTATAAGCATAGATGGATAGCAACAATTTAAACTCTTTTTGTTTTGTGAGGCTGAAAAGGCTTTAGAAGTATGTCACGTGTAATGTTTATAGACAAGTTCTTGCCACATCTTGTGGCTTAAAATTGCCTTTTTTTTTTTAGTGAAAAATATTTGTTTTGTTAAAGGAAAAAAAGTACATATGAATGCAACACATCCAATTTTGGATAACATAAAAATAACATATAAGTTGTTGCTTCACACTCTAATATTTCAATGCATAATAGTTTTATTATTATACAATAATATTTTTTTCACTTTTTAATATGAAACATGTCTTTAAATAGAAATATAAAGTAGGTCAGACTAAAATTAGGTAAGTCCAAGCCTAGCTTAACTATTTTCACCCCTAATTCTATAGGATAATAATCTATATAATATTGTCTATTATTAAAAAAAAAGGTTAATTTTATCTTAATTTTAAAAAAGGTAAAAAAAAATCATAAAAGATACGCAACAAAAACATGATTCCATTTTGTAAGAGAAAGTGCAAAAAAATTACACAACGAAAGCATGATTACATAGACAAAATACACAATGAAATCACGTTTATGTTGTGTTTTTACTTTATACACCTTTTACACAATATAAACATCATTCCATTGTGCATTTTAACAAAATTATGTTTTCGTGAAAAATGGTATTTAAGAAATAAGAAGATTTTTAAAGCATGTGGAGGTATAAATAACAATTTTTTTGTTTCTTATAGTTTTACGATTTTTCAAATTTTGTCCTTATTTTTTTTACTATACATTTGGTCCCCACATTTTTAAAATTTAATAGTTTTGGTCCATCATTAAACTATTGTCAAATTTTTAGCAAAAATTATCGATGTGACATGTTAGTGATAATGTGACGATGACATGTTGATATGACAACTGACATGCGAGTTCATCACAATTACAAACATGCCATACTATTAGTACCACATCAGTATATGGGTTGGACTGTTACGTCAATATGTGAGTGCCACGTAATTAGACTCATTACAAACTTGTTCATCAAAAACTTTCATTAAACAATTGATGGTAGACTAATAGTGGACTAAAATTGCTAAATTTTAAAAACCTAGGGAATCAAATATGTAACAAAATTTTAAAGATCCAAAATTGAGCAATTGTAAATCACTAGGGACCAAAAGTTGATTTAAATCTACAATGAAATAGTTCAAGATTCATGTGTCGTATTCATCTTTGTGACAACACAAATCTACATAAGCTTTAGAGGTTTAAACTACAAGAAGCTACAATTTGTGCTCTCTTTGAAGCTAATTTTGAAATTCACTCAAGGTATATGGGAGGAGTTTTTATTATTTTCTCTAAGTCTTCTTGTAACAAGCGTCTTAAAATACCCTTTTTGTAGTAGTGAACATTACTAATACTAGAAATAGAAGGGTCATCCTCAGTTAGAAAAGATGCTTCTAGAGGAAGCAAAGAAATAGAGAAAAGCATTCTCACCACTTTACACAAAGATCGCATCTGTAATCCTCTTAAATGTATAAAGTCAGTCAGTGTACGACCATCGACTGGAGAAAGTTCAAGTGATCCAAAGTCCATAGCCTAAAAAGATGATAAATTTGGTTCTTAATCATGTCTAAAAATTTTGGGTTATTCAAAGAAATGCAAGAATCCTTTGAGAAATGTAATGTTACCAGCGTTGGCAAGGCAACTTCATAAAACTTGTGCACCATGCTGATAAGCTCATCTACTGACTGTTGCAAGAAGAAACTAATTAAAATGATAGGTACAAGACATATGAAGGATGCATTATTATAGACATAGGAAGATAAATATCACTCAACACAAGCTAAAATATCGAGTATAAAAAATAAAGAAATTGGAAAATGACAATATCACAAGATGTAACAAAGGTACTAGTTAATTTTTTTTCTTAAAAAAAAAAAAAGAAAAAAAGAAAAACAAGTAGCAACATGAGAATAAGCCAACATGAAGAAGCATCACAATCTTCAAAATATTCTACAAACCTTTGTGTGAAGACTAGTTCCAGATTCTTTGAGATGCAAAAATGATTCTTCAGAAAGTCGTTTCTCTAACTCATTAGAGTTATTTAAGTCATCATTGTTTGGCTCAACTTTATCAGAAACATCATCCATGTTTGCAAGTCTAGAGTCATTTTGCTCACTAGAATCTGCACCATCTAGATTATTTGATTTCTACTCTCTCTTCTTCAACAATTTAAATTGCTTTCCAAGACCTTTAACAGCTTGCTCAACATCTTTGCCATCTTCTTTGTTTTTGGAACTGCTATCTGTTGTAGTTTCATGTTTTTGTAAATGCTGAATCCAACAGGAACCAAGTTCCCATCGAATAGACCTTTTTGAAGCGCTTGGCCGCCTTTTTATCTTTTCCAGAATATCCTTAAGGGAAACACATGAGTAACTTTGAACGTACTCGATAAAGATTTCATAATATCTTCTCAAAATTCTTTATCATTGAGGATTTCAGAGTACATTAAGTTTGGTTCTCTACCATCACCTAAAACCCATGAGGACTAGTCACTCTGCAGTACCTATGTTATATTTAACATTTATCGTGGTAAGTAATAAATGAAATAGAGAAATCTTAGTCGCAATGAGTCAAATAATTTAATTTATTAGAGGCTAGCACAAAATGAAAAGGATCACCCAAATTTATTATTAACTTTTTCAGGCCCATGTCAATGGTCAATAATCATTACATTCTCAACCAGAACATTTATTTCCATTGATTCTTATATAGTAGAGAGTTAGCCTTTTAAGAATTCCTAATTGGGAAAGAAAATAAGGAACATATTCAGGCTAACTGGCCAAGTATAGAATGTTTCACCATTATGACACTACTACAAAAAGTGTTTTTTACGATGCATATACAAAGACGGTTGTCGAAAAATCGTCATTGTTTGGATAACCATGGCAATTTTGTAAATATTGTCAATATTTTACTTAAAACGGCGACGGTTTTTTAAAAAACTGTTTTTAAAACCAAGTTTACAAAGACAGTTTTTATAAAACCGTCTTTGAAAAGTGCCCCCTTTTTTAATTGCCACGACCTCTCTTGCGCTTTTGTGGTCTCTCACATTCAGTTCTCAGTGATGGCTCACCTTCTTATTCCCACCATAACCACAAGCAAAACTAGCACTGCTGACGACTAACCAAACCAACACCCAACCTCGCCCCAAACCAACTCCACCAACATTGAAGAAGCCGCAGATCTGGACAGGAAAGCCGTAGATCTGGTCACGAGCACGAAGATGACGGTCGTGAGCACAACACGATGGTGACAATGAAACTCCGTCGTGTTTTAGATCCCACGTGTCCTGTCATCCGCCACCAAACATTGACCTCTTAGCCACCACAACGTCGTTTCAATCAAACTAAGTGAGTTTGGGATTAGGGTTTTAGAAGTCAGGGAAGCGCAAGATGGAAGTGCGAACCAGCGACGTAGAGCCACGCGACGCAGGAGAAGAAGGCCATGATGAGGGATGATTTCGAGGTCTGAACAGGCTTCGATCTCGCTCTTCCTCGCTTCGTCATCGATAGCGTCTTCATCTCCGACGTACGAATGCACGCTGTTGAAGGCAAGGGAAAAGGTTGTTGACATATGTGTCAATGGGGTGCAAGCTGGTTTCCAAATGCATCTTGATCATAAAGGGGAAGCCTTCTTTCAAAGTTACAACATTTGGAAACCATGGTTATAATATAGTACCCCTCAGTAGATGGGGAATTTTGTTCTTTCCACGGTTGACTTACCTTTTAGAAATTTCTGAAGTGACCAGAGATAAACATAGGCTTGTAAATATGAAAATCCCAAGATGAAGTATCCATCAAATTTAGAAACTGCTGAATAATGAAATTAGTTTGAAAAGTCAAGATATTCTGAAGTGACTTACCATGAAGTATACATCAAACACAACCATTTGTATCAATTTCCAGGGCCCTGAACTTACAGGCTATTTTTGACTGTCCCGAACGCAAACCCTAGCTAGCACATAGCTACTCTAGCATGCATATAAGACTATACAATGACTTCTTTAACTGCTTAAATTCAATTGTTTTTAATCCCTACATTTCACTTGAAAGTATACACATTATTTTCTAAAAGAAAAAATATATCTTAATGTCTTAGTAAATGTATTTTGGCTTTATTAATTCTAAGAATTACATAATATTGTAAGGAGCATTAAGTGATGATTTGGTGTAAAAGACTTAATAAAGAAAACTCAGTAGTTGTCTTCAAAATGAAACAATTTGAGGTCTCACAAACCATGTACAGAAGCCAATGGCATCATAAACTTCCATATCATATAACTTTTTTTATTTAAATTTCTAGCATTGGTTACTAACTTGATATGTTAGCTGGCACACAACATGTTTCTTAAACTCAAATTATCGTTCAATTTCAATTTATAGCCTTTTTATTTTTATTTCCCTAACTAAAGGTACAACTAAAACAATAAACTAAACTAAAAATTAAACTGAATTGAGGATTAAAAATGGAAGCAATGAACTCAATAATTGTTATTAAGAGCTAATACCTGATAGAGGATAACAACTTTTTGACAACTTTTCGAGGTCGATGGCGGAGGTCATAGCGGGGCACACTAGAGGGAGGGAAAGAGATAGAAGATGACGACGACTTTTGAGAATAGGTCATAGCGGCACACTAGAGGCAGGTTTCACGCCAATGGCGGTGGACGCGGCGACATCATCTTCAACTCCTCCTCGACGGAGAATGAATCTTCCATGAAGTTAGAGAGCCATTTCAATTCCTCCTCGACGGCGGTGACGGTGGAGGAGTCAGTATATTTTTCGGCGACATTGTCAAAGAAACCGTCGGACATAATGGCGTCGGCGTGGGAGAAGTCGAGGAGGTCGTCAATGACTTTTTAAAATAGGTTTTAGTCGTGAGTTTTTTTTTTCTTTCAAATGACTAAGTATAGGAGTAGCGAAATAATTAATGACTTTAAAAATTAAAATAGATTTAATTTGAAAGCAATCATATTATTTTGGTGCAATTTTTGGTAATCGCTACAAAATACCTATAAGTGAAAACAAGTTTTTTTTTTTTTTTTTTTTGTAGTGAGACTAGGTCAAAGGTTAGATGAATGAGAGATATCCAAATATGTTACACATCCATAATAAACGTACTAATTAATGGTTCCTCTTATATTAGTCAACAAATGATTTTATAGTAATGAAATATTGACCAAATACCCAAGGGTGAAATCAAAGAAATCATTGGTGATACGAAAGCAGAGCTACAGGTAGCAGTTGTGACTGAATAAGCCTTAAATGATGTAACATTCACCGAATACATGGAAACTGAACTCACTAACAACAAAAAAATCCCTTTCTATATACAGAAAAGTAAACCAAATAAAAAAAATAAGGGGAGAGAGATTTTATATACTAGACTTGATTTACATGATTTGACTTATCTACAAATTGACACACCCCACCATTCATCTCATGGTCAATCTTTCGAAGGCAAATGTACTATTAACAAAAAAAAATTGTAAAAAGTAATTAAATAAGGCAAACAAAGAGGAAAAAAAAACTGCAAGTGCCGTGGTATTGACTAATTAATTAAATTTCGTTACTACTAATCATAATTCCTATTTTTTTTCTTTTAAGGACAAATTGACGTAATCATACTTGATTGTATTTTGATGTAGCTAAAAGCATTAGATGAATTCAGCAATATGCAAAAGTAATCGATTTAGACCTAATAAGTTTTAAATTAGATTGGATCTGACCGCCAGTTTAATTAATTTCAAAATCAGGTGAATCAGCTCATTATTATGATTAAATATATAGAACCAACTTTATCAAATCTTATATATCGATCATTTCAAATTTCAAATCTCATGCAGCTGTTCCATGTGTTGAAGTTAAATACATTATCATTTGCCGTAGCATATAAAATATGGGATGACCTTTGCAATTGATTTGTAATTGTAACCAAGTTTGTTGCAGCGACTCTTCATAGAGAGAAGAGTCATCTCTTTTAGATCTCAGCAACTCTGTGGTCCCCATCTCCGTCGCTAACAATTACAATCATTGTATATTAATTTGAATCGTATATGATACCCAATTTCTTGTTAATTAAGGTCATCTCTATAATTTGCTCTTTAGACAATTTAGTTGGGAAAATAAGGTTTTATCTATGGTGAATTATCGATTAAGTGGTGCATCGGTGCAACACCACTTTTATTTATTTTTTTTATTCTTGAAAAGTCATTTTTACCCTCATCAAACCTAATTATCCATAAGTGACAAAACAGATCTGTGTCACTCATCCCTTCTTAGCATCCTTTGCTTCTTCTTAGCCTCCGTGCTCCTCCTCCCACCACCGTCTCGTGTGCTCCTCCTCCACGATGAAGTTTAGTGTGTTAGATATATCTGTTAGAAGTGGCTCATGTGATTTGAACAAGTCAAATATAATAAGGATTAGAAGATTATTTTGTTTATTAGTGGCCTAATTAATGGAAGGTTGTTGAAGGATCATATAGTTACTTGCTTGATAGAAGCAATTATAAAAGTAATAGGGTAAAATCCTTCATCTCTACCCCTTATGAAAAGGTTATGAGTTTTTGCCATCAAGAATTGAAGAGGGACCTAGAATAAGAGGGTGAAGAGATTGATAAAAACTATTCCGCATTAAGATTTCTCAGTCAGTTATTTGTTGTCAAAAGTCATTTCATTTATATTCAAAAGCCATTTTGCAGAAAGGGTTCTCAGTCAAGACTTGATGTCATTAAGACTTGTTATTATTAAAACTTGTTGTCATCAACCCCACACAAAGGTTAGTTTCCTCATCATTGTTTACTAAATATGAAACTCATGAATACTTAAATATCATATTCATGTTCTTCATGTGACTGTTATTGAGCATCAAATTATATTAAATTATAAATGTGGTATCAGAGCTAAGTTTAAGAATTTATGATTTTTCATGTTACTGTTTATCAATCGATCGATCTTGAAATTTTAAAATTATTGTTGAGTGGTGGATCGATTTTCTTGGAGATGTGATGAAATAAAATTAATTTGAAACCCTTAAAGAAATCATTTCTATTCCCATCAATCCTTTATGTGGTTTTTGAAACGTAAATGTCAAAACCTTTAATTGAAGGCATTCATATATATGGTTAAGGATGTTCTTTGGGTTCTTCATTTGCAATATATATATATATATATATGTATATATGTTTGCATAAATAATTGACAAAGCTTGTGATATTTGTCTTCAATTGCTAAAACCGATGCATATGTGTATATATATATATATATTATTGATTTATGTATTCATATAATTGTCACATGTTTATTCTTTATGGATAAATGTTCATTATTATTAAATTATATATGTGAAAGTGACCTTTATATGAAAGGATTGAAATGATACTTATCATTTAATTGGAATATATAGCATTGCATTTGACAAAGTGTATATGTGTTAGTGTATTGTTGAGTGGTTTTTCATCGAATGTGTTGATGGTCCAATTTTATATATATGTACTATTGTTGTTGTGTTTTGGAACATGAATCGAATGCCTGTATGAAATTTCCTCGTAGCAATGTGAAATATGAATGGTCTAGAATTAAAGTATGGAGGATTAGCTAGTCACCAAAGTGGCCAAATCCGTAAGAATTATTTTTAATTCCAAACATTATAGATATGTTTTCAACTACCCATGATTGTGATGCTATGAATAGTATATATATATATATATATATATATAAATTAATAGTTTATGTTGTGGGTACATTGAAGTTCATTATTATATGAAAGTTAGGGATCAACCCAAAAAATGATTGTTTGTTTTATAGTAATGAACATGAAAGTTGATATTGTATGTACACTTCTAATTTTATGTAAACATCCAAAGATGGTAAATATTTCTAGTTGGGGTATGCATCATTGTCAAATTATATGAAATCTTTATAGAATCATTATTGTTGAATATTTCATATTGGTGGATTATCCCTAAAGGTGAATATTAATATGCATTTATGAAGTATGTTTGAAATTATGAAGCATGTTAATATATAATAGATTCATAGCATTAATATTTTCTATTGCTTATAGTACTGATTGTCTTGCATTCGCAACTCTCAGCTGTTACATTTTTAAGAGAAGTCAGGTGATCACCTAAAACAGACTGAGTTTGTTATAAAGAACTATTTTTTTCACTTAAAACTATAGCAAGTTGCTTATACGAACGTAAAGGTCAATGCACTACTACATGCGACTAAATCAACTACGGTTGTAGGGGCATAATAACGACGGTCCTAGGACTGACGTCGATATAGACGTCGTTAATGCAAAAATTTCAAATACGGTCCTGAAACCGTCTTTGATTAATCCAAATCGACTACGGTTCTATATTTACAACCGACTTTAATTAAGCCCAATCGACTACGATTTTGTATAACAACCGACTTTGATTAATCCAAATCCACTACGGTTCACACGTAAGAACTGACTTTGATTAAGCCATATCCACTACGGTTCTCTCGTAAGAACTGACTTTGAATTAGCACATATCCACTACGGTCTGTATGATCAACTGACTTTGATTAATCTATTTCGACTACGGTTATATAATAGAACCGACTTTGATTTAATCATATCAACTACGGTCCTCTCCATAGAACCGTCTTCGATTAAGCTATTCCACTACGGTTCCCTACATGAACCGACTTTGAATAAGCTTTTTTTTTTTCAGACTCGTGATTTTTCCTTTCTTATTCTTTTTAACTAATGGCGGACGAATTTTCCATTTTGAGGCTCAACAAACAACAACAGAATTGCAACAAAAATGTCAAATTTATTCCATTAAAATGGAGTATACACATTATTAATGAATGCAAAATAAGCAGACTCATTTAATTGGTCTAAAATAAAAAAAACTCTATTTTTTCCATTAAAATAGATATATTTCTTACTTAACATACAACATAATGATGTCACACCTGGATGAAAAAGGATGAAAGGAAAAATTGGTGACAAACTGACTATAAAGGGCTTACAGACTATGATCAGTCACAATTGAAAGCAGAAAAGCACAATTTAATCAATTGGCAGACAACTTCAATACTTTAGATTAAGGGCTGACATGAAGAAAATAGGATCAAGAAGTTATGCAACCATACCAATCATGATAGATGCCAATCAGTCCTCGCTCATATATCACACCCAGCATATTCGTCTCAGCTATAGTAGGCACAACATTCATGACCTATAGATTTGAAGAATGAATAGCTGCAGCAAAACTACCCAATCCAGCATTCATATCCATAATGTTGCGATACCTTCCCGAGTCCAACAGTCTATTAGTTTTCTTGTAAGCATTTACGTGTTTTTTCCACTTTTTGTTATCATCCTGGTATGTCTCAGAGGAAACTCCAGGAACTGAGCCACTAGCAATTCTGGGAGGAATGGCATATAGCCTGCTTGGAAATGGTTTAAGATTCCTGCCAGTAACTTTAGGAGTGGGAGTAATGCAGGCCTCCATTTTCTTATACCTATAGCCACAAAACAAAGCCATTCCAACTAAGTACACCAATTATTTTTTAACAAACTTAAGCGTTGCTCATATTTATAGGATATTCAAAATTAAGACAGACAATAACAAAATTTTGTAACAAATGTGTAAATAATAGGTTAATATCAACTAGACACTATCAGCTCTTTATGCCACCACTTTAGTTTTTTCATGACTAGTAGAAACAAATAAAGGCAATATCAATAATAAACCATTAAAATGTAGAATTATATAACTAATAAGGGGGCATACATACCAGACATCATCAGCATCTGAGGACTGGCAAAATTCTACACTAGAATCATCTTGTCTCCTTCGACATGATTCAGAGTCTACAACCTTTTGCCAAATGGCCATTTCAGCCTTCTCTGACCTCTTCTCCCAGCAAAGTTGGTTAGCAATCTCTTCAATCTTTCTTTGCTCTTCTTCAAGTTCTTCCTTAGGTCTCAGCCAGGATTTGTAGTTAGCCTTCCAATTGATTGGAGGACCCGAAAGCACCCAATAACCACCAGGCATCATACATCTTAGTTCTAAAATTAATATCTGATGGCATCACTAGATCATCTACATGCTGATTAGAATAGTTAATATAGCAATGACATTCAGCATTATTTTTTCTTCCAATCTGTGGCTATCAAAAGTTCATCTAGGGATGAAGGCAGATAAATCAATCAGAGTCAAAAGCATCTCTAGTTCTGCAAAACATGAATATGAAAATGAAACGATAAAAATAAAATGCTCTTCAGACAACGCAAATCGAAAGAAATACATATAGGTATCAAAGGTTTATATATTAAGCTTCTTGAGTTCCATGTTTCTAGCTAAGTAGCCTTCAAGGACATTTATTATCTTTAGACAACAGTACAATGACATACAGACAAATGCAGTGCTTACAACAGCAAAGGCTAGATTTGATTAAGACTTAATAATGATATCTATAAGCTTAAGTTAGGCACACCTGATGTTTCCCTTCAATTATGGTAATTTTAAATGGATGCCAATCTGGGTCCTTTATATACTATTCCCACAACGAACACAGTTCTGAAGCTATATCTTCTGCATCCTCATCATTATATTTTTTCTTCATAGCTTCAAGGAATGGTCTAATATCAAGCTCCCTCATTCTCTTCACACCAACATTAGCACGACAATATATCTCCTTCATGCCCTGCAATAGATAAAATTTCAAGAAAGTTAAAATATTCAAAACATGAGTAACAGATGAGTATTGAATACCCCATACTATCAGAGTTTAAACATTGTTATCTGGTTTGCATGTACGCGATTTGCGGTATGTTACTACATCAAATGTATGGTTTGTGGGGAGGGGAGTAATAGTTGTGAAATATTAATTGATATGCACTTAATATATAAATAAGCAGTAATTATGTCAAGTTCCCTCAGACACAGGTAGGGAGCTAATATGGCATAACTTATCATGATCAACCTTTAAATACCTGCAGCATGGTTATAGTAAACAAAAGACTGTATCTTTAATAGTGTTTTGTAATTGACAGATGCATACGAAATTGAAGGTAAAAATACAGGACTAAACATGTTTTCACTTGATTTTTGCATATATATCACAATGACAATAACCAGGGATTAAGATTGTGCAGGAGATTGCCATTTTAATTGGTTGTGCGGTGTTGCCACATCTTACATCTGTTGTGGAAATTATAGAGCATGGTCTTAATGATGAGAATCAGAAGGTGAGAACGATCTCTGCATCGTCTGTTGCCGTTGTTGCTGAGACTGCTGCTCCTTATGGCATTGAAAGCTTTGACTCTATTTTGAAACCACAACACTGTGGGAAGGTGTTGGCTGCATTTCTAAAGGCAATTGGGTTTATTATGTTGATGGAAACCCTGTATGCCAGTTACTATACTAAGGAAGTCATGCTCATTCTGATTCGTGAATTCCAATCACCTGCTATAGAAATGAAGAAAATTGTTATGAAAGTGGTGAAGCAGTGTGTGAGCATTGAGGGTGTGGAAGCTGACTATATTAGAAATGATATCCTACCTGAGTTTTTCAATAATTTCTGGGTTAGGAGGATGGCTCTACATAGAAGAAACTATAAGCAACTTGTGGAGACTATTGTAGAGATGGCAAACAAAGTTGGTGTTGCAGATATTGTTGGTAGAATTGTTGAGGATCTTAAAGATGAGAGTACTATCGAGAAGGTGGTTACTAACCTGGGGGCATCTGATATTGATGCACAGCTGGAAGAGCTTCTGATTGATGGTATTCTTTAATATGCCTTCCAAGAACAGCGCAGTGACAATGCTAATGTGTTATTGTCTACAAGGACTGTTAAAACCTACCTCAATGGTCCCATGAACATTTCATACAATCAAAGAGAATCTGCACCATACTCAGAGACAACATCATCTGGATTAACAACATTTCCCCTACTTTTACTCATTTTGAGTGCACGGGCAAATAAACCTATGTCAGGATGTTCTTTCAGGACAAAAGAATCCCCGGATTTCATGACCTATGTTCAAGGTAAAAGAGAACAAATGCTTGTCAACAGAAAAGAAAGGTTGGGTCCAAAACCTTGTCTCTGGTAAGTAACTAATGCATTGAGTAGTGAAAAGTGGAAACTTAATTGAGAAACCTTTTCTACAGGAATTATTTCTAGGTTGTGTTCATTCAACATGTCAGTTGAATCAGCAGATATCAGATTGCCATGTTGATCTCTACAAGCCATATATTGAACATGCCACTCAAGCAATTAGAAAGTTGTCAAAGTTAGTTATTTTTTCTCCTAATTTTCATGCAGAAAGAATTGAATTACCTGTCCAAGAATAATCCCCTGGTTTATTACACATTGGAAGGGCTCCTTGGTGGATACAACACCAATGTCAAAGAGAACCTGAGATACAAAACTCAAATTAATTTGAAATGGATATTGCAGCAACACTGACAATATGTTAAAAAGGATAAATTATAGTTCATTTTTTAAATAAAAAAATAATCATACCCAACCTTTGGTGCAAGATTGGCATGTTTACACTAACAAAGGGACCAACATAAGTTGCAAGAGAAAAACAATTTTAAAGCTGGGAAATCAAATCATTTACAAATACTGAAAGCAAAATATAAGAAACAAGCAGAAAATGGATGGTTAATGAAAAACAAAGACAATATTAGCTGAAGCCGTACCTTTATTTTGTCTTATCAACCAATTCATTGGAATTATGTGGGTCCATAAATCTCAAATAGTACATGGGCAGGATAAAGAAAATGTGACACGTGCATACGAATATAATTTAATTTTGGCTTAAATATGTTATCAGTCCTGATAAATTTTCAATTTTTTTTGGTGCCTAATAATAATTTTTTTAAGTTTTTGGACCCTAATAATTTTTTTATTTTGTTTAGGTCCCTAAATTTGTTTGGATAGTGCTTTGAAAGGTGAAATAAAGTGATTTAGATAGCACATGAGGAACCAAAAACAAAATAAAAAATTTATTAGCAGCCAAAAAGTAAAAAATAAATAAAATTATTAGGGACTAAAAACAAAATTCGAAAATCTATTAGGGATCAAACATATTTAAGCCTTTAATTTTTCATCTGTATGTAATGCATAAAAATCCTGAATCAAGACGACTAAACTTGGCAACCAAAGCAATGCTTAGTGCTTAACAAATCTAATACCCCTCAAAACCTCAATTCCTTACCAGCCCACTGTGGCATGGTATTTGTTTCACGGGTAGCTGCTCTTCCAGATAAGCTATCTGCGGTCTGCACCTAAAACAGTGAACAACCCAAGAAATAAAAAGAGTATTAAAATGGGACCAAAAGACAAGCTAAGAAATATACAGAGATTATCTAAGTAGAAAACTGCTAACAACATACACTTTGAAACTCATTTTACTAGTGGCCGAAATGATTGAGAAAATTTATTGGGAATCAAGAAATTATATGGGTCTTACTCCATATATTGGGAAAACTGCTAACAACATACACTTTGCCACTATTACTCGGTTTATTGGATGCCCTTATCTAATTTGGTTTTACCTAGCCACTCATATCAAAGGGTTTTTGTTTATATTCACCTAATTTGTTCTTTATATAGGAAGGTCATTGTTTATGAAATTTGTCGTTCCTAAGATTAATCTAAATGATTAAGAATTTGAGTACTTGGCCTAATACAAGTGGATGGGCTGTTGAGAAATATTCCTTGTTCGTGGAATCATATGCCCATCAACCAAGTCAGTAGAAAAATCATGAAAACCAATTTCATAAAAGTGACGCTCATAGTTTTCTTTTACTGTACCTTCAACATTGCAATTATCCCTTTTTATAAAAGTTAGCTCTCTCAAAAGTTTAAATAGATAAATTATATATGTATAGAATGTTAGAGTATAAAAGATTGCATGGTCTCATCAAGCCACTTACTTGATGTCTAGCTTGCCAACTAGTAGACGGTTCCTTTTCCCCCAGGAAGGAAGCCTGATGAAGAAGATGAATGACTCGACTCGCGTCTGGGAAAATTGGATCTGGTAGGGAAGACCGAACCTTTTAACATATATTTCATGCCAGTTACATTATAATATTTTTAAAAACAAAAATTTAAAATAACTGATATCAAAAGAATTGAGTGTAAAAAAGGGTTGCTTAGTTAGCATGAAGACACCCAAAGAAGCTTCATATGAGATGGAGGAATTAAAATACCCAAAGAAGCGGAAGACAACCACTATGGCGGAAGAAGCACGACCACCACTGCAGAACCCGGAATCTTACCCACGCACGGACCCACCAACGGCGCGGAGGAACCAGCGGCGCGGAACGACGGCAGAACTTTGAAATGCGGCGGCGTGCGGTTTCGCTTCAGGCTGAGCAACAATCTCACTTTCCTCCACTAGGTCAAGCTATGGTGCAGTGAAGACCCGTGGGTTTTTGGTTCCTATTATGAAACTGTTATGAAACGCATCGTTTTGGTCTTAATCCACTACGTGATGAAATAACCGTGTTTGAAAAAAGCAAGCGCGTCCCTTAATCCACTACGGGTATATATTAAAACCGTGTTTGAAAAGAAGCAAAACAACTACGGTTCCTTTGATAACCGACTTCGAAATGGGCTTGCTTCCAACTAAACGACGACGGGCTCAAATGAACCGACTTCGATAGGATTACCTACCCATTTCCACGACGGTTTTTTAAAAACCGACTTCGAAAAGTGACTTTTATTTATAAAAATGCCACCGTGCACTTAACGACGACGAGCGTTATGGAACCGTCTTCGAATGGCCGTCGTGAAAGCCTACATTTCTAGTAGTGATGTGAGTATGGATACACATCAAACCTTCACACAATTAATAAAGAAAGATCTTAATGATACAAGAATATATGTTTAGGGAATATCTTTTATAGTTTTTATTATTTTAATAAAATTTAGATGCAAAAGATCCATGTTATTTTGTTGTATGCATTGTGAACATTGTTTTGATCTTCAACGACATCCTTATCTAATAAAAGGCAGGAGGAAGTAGACAGCTGCAAAAAGAAACAAGATGTCGATATGATCGTGTTCCACTTTAAAATACAAATTTATACAAATAAATTGGCAATAATTCATGTGTTGTTGTGTTTTATGCTTTGAACGATGTTGATTTTTTCACAGGGAGAACAAATTAGACTGATGCATGATTAAGTGCATCATATTAGCTATAAAAAATCATTTTCACAAAAGTAACTTCAATTTAGATAATTTGTTCCTTGGTTGTATTTCATTTGGAAGTTAGAAGTTATTAGAAATATAAAATATAAAAACCTTATTTATCAAAACAATAGAAAAATAATTGATAGCTATTTCTTTTGTCTTGATATTTAACTCCTCAATTGGTAATAGATTTTAAGAGAATTACCTTCTAGTTCAACATATAGAAGGAACTAGTGGAAACTGGGCTTGCCAAATCAACATATTTGGTCTGGTACCAGAGAATTGTAGCAAGAATAGCAGTTCCTAGACCCTAAAACATTAGCACCAATAAATTTCATATATTGTTGGAAGGTTTAGATAAGTTTACATTCACTTATAGCAATATGTAAAACGATAGACCTATGCTTTATCCTAAAAGAATGCCTTCTTTAAAGATCAATTTTACCCTTGATCTTAGATTATGAAGTTACAAGAATCTATGCAATAAATTCACCACACAAAAAATCTATGCAACAAAGACATTTTTCCTATGTAAATATTTCTAGATTTCTTAGAATTTGGGTATTAGGTATAACTCTATCCTAAAAATTTAACTTATAAAGTAAGAGTTATTTTTCATTTACAAACTCTTTCTTGGAATTATCTTTATTTAATATGGAACTTGATTTTTTTCAATACACCATTTCACGTCCAACAATTTTAGGCTTAGTGCATAAAAAATATGGTAGGATCACTAACAATCCTAAAAAGCCATACACTCTCACATCTAACACTTTTGAGCTTGATGTGTGAAAAATATGGTGGGTGATCAGCTTTTAATGAATCTAATGTAAACTTTGAGAGTAATTCAATCTTACAAAATCTATTATCAATATTAAACAAAATGAAGTTTGTTTCACTCTAGTAAACCATACAAAGTTTATTAGTGATTCAGCCATTGACTTAATTGAGATACTAAATCACAAGTAATTAGTTGAACCAGTGGGTCATGAACCAATGTAACTAATAAAATAATTGATATATATATATATATATATATACATTAATTTTTGCAACTCTTAATCATATAATGGTATAGCTTTAGTGGTAAGTTGTCACCCAAATGCTTCATGCTCGCAGGTTCTATTTTGGTTGGGTGTGTTTTTTTTTTATGTATTTAATTACTAATTTTCATCAATAAAGCTAATTTTCACTTTAATTTGTTGTTAAACTACAGTACAACTAGCAGGTCAACACCCTGGGTATTGCACACAGCCACCAGCATTCAAGTCTTGGGCCTTGGGCCACGCAAAATGCAACTTTCCATGCATTGGTACGTGAAGAGATCAAAACTTTAAAAATTAGAGGGATGATTCAACCAATTTTCATGTGGTCCTGTCCAAGCGAATACACCAAATTCCGACTATTCAGGACTTGTTTGATGATGTGACACCGAGTTAAATACAAAAGCGATCTAACAACTAACCTGACCCGGCTACGTGCTTGGTTTTTTATCCAATCGGCCGAGCCAAGTCGGGTTTCTATCATTGTTAGTATGTATGGAAAGGTTCAAAGAGAGAAAGAAATTGTGTGCACTCTAATTTTTATAGTTGGACAATAGCTGGGAGCATTGCTAGCTTTTGCATTTTTTTTGGGTATTTTCTTCTATTTTCTTATCAATAATACAGTCTTACGTGTTGTATATGGTAACTATTCCTATCAGACTAAATAGCTAGTTTAAAGATTTTATTTTAGAAATGGTAGGAAAAACAAACAAAATACTTATCATAATAAAAATGATATAAGTATTAATGTGAAAATATGTCACAAAAGATTAAAAAAAAACTAATTTATATTATATTGACAATAGAAGCCTAATTCTAATTATAAAAAAAAAGAAGAAATAATTCATGGTATTTCAAAAATAAAAATCAATCCTAAGAGAAAATATAATTCTCTCTAAATTACTTAAGATATAACCAATATATTAAGACATTTATTTTATATCCTAACATTTGCTAATTAAAATCTGAAACCTGATCTTGAGATGCAAAACAAATAATTCAAGACACTTATAATTGCAACTTGTACATGTAATAAGCATATTACCGTGCCAATTTTAATCCAGAGGGGAGGGGAGAAGATGATGATGCTCCTGCCAAAAAGGCAACTCCAAAAGCCATTAATTTTAAAAAGGGAAACACAAATCCAAAATACCTGACAATGATTATTTAGGATTAACCAAGGTTATGCAAGAAGATATAACCAATTTTCTTAAGATGTTGCATTTGGAAAACATACCTTTTTCTGACCTAAATGTCTTGCAAAATAATGAATGTCAAATTTTGTATCTCCTTCAATGTCAGGTATATCCTATATAAATCCAATAAAAAGTTTTACGTCAAGTACATATATACTGAACCAAAAATTTGATGTTGGAGAATAAATGTATGTTTTGAGAAAATAAATGCATTTACCTTGGACAACGCGAAACCTACAGAGTAGAAACTCATGAATATGATAGAAACAATCACTGATCTTGGAAACATAATTGGCCTCTTGAACACAAACATCTGGACATTTGTTACATGAATTAGCAATAAAAAAAATATGGCTTCAATTCATATTTCTTCCTTTAGTTATTGAAAGAGTTGTTAAATAATATAGCATTCCTAAGACTATTTGGCCAAAATGTATTTGAACATTCAAATGGTGGTCTTATAGTTAATAGCTTGTGACTTACATGTAACTATTTTGTAATTTATTGACAATTAGTTAATTATAGACTTTATTATTCAAGTGAGATAAGTATATCTACTATAATTAAATCTTAAAATAAATGTACATACCAAACCAAAGCAATGAAAGTGAATCTCAGTCTTTCCTCTACATATTTAACTTTCTCACCACTCGCAACTCATTTAATTATGGTTGTTGAATTCAAATAGTTGATCATGTGTCAAATGAAATCAACCCTAAAACCTTGGGACAAGGATTTGTTATTATTCTTATGTTCACTAAGCTAATACATACTTGTTCATCAGAACTAAAGATCCATAAAAAGCACAATTAGCTATAGGATAGAACCTGCATGTGAAGGAAATATGAGATTGGAAAGATAAATGTCCAACTACAAATAAAAAGCATTGCTGTGACCACGGGATATCTCTTCCATCTCAACATGGGAACCTGAAAAGTTTCCAAATAGTGTTATGACTATCAAGTAATTATTTTCCCTTCAAACCAAGCCCTTCTTTATTGTTGTGTTTGTTATAAATTCATATATGTTCATCTAGGAGCTTAATTTGTATTTAAATAAAGAATTTTAATAAGTAAATTAAATGAATTTGTTTACAATAATTTAAATTATTTAGCATCAAATATCTTGGATTTCAAAAAAAGGACATTTAAAAATATTTGATTATTTTAATAAAGCAATATTCCATTGGTAATTCCATTGTTCTAGTGTATTTTGAACATGCCTGCTCTGGAGAATCATGTTCTTTCTTTATTTTCTTTGTGGATAAGCTCCAGAATTCAACTTATAGTGAATAAATGCTATATGAAAAAAATTCTAAAATGATAATTCTAATTTTTTTTGTTAATTATATGTTGTGTGTGGAGGGAAATAGGAAATGAGTGAAAAAAATAAAAGGAGAAAATTGAAGATGAAGGGGAAAATGAAAAAAAAATATTAAAACGAAAAATGGTTAGCATTAAAAAAAAAAAAGATAAATATGATTGAAAACTTTAACAGGATCTCAAAATAAATTTATTTACTTATACAAAGACAATTAGACAAACATAAATAGCTGCCGTAATATGTATATATAAAAAAGATTTTTCAGAATTAAAATTCGTGAGAAATATAATCACACAAAGAAAAATGCTTTGTTATAATCACCAAGAAAAAATGCTTCATTTATGAGAAAGATCGAGTTCATGACAAAGTTTGGAAGAAAATATATTGGTTTGTGATTCAATATTTTTTTTATATCATGTGATTCAATATATTATATATAGACACTAAAAAAAATAAAACTTATAAAAGACCTCCAGTGAAAACAAAATCAAAAAATTTCCTATTTTGTAGGGACAAAAAGGGTTATTTAAGCCTTATCTTATTGTAAAGAGCACATATTTCAAGGAATTTAAAAAATAAATACTAATTAAAACTAACCATATTAAATAATATCCTTAATTTGTAAATTCTTCAAGTAGATATATATGTCTTACTTAAAGTGAAGTTAAATGCAGGTGTGGATCAATTAATTTAAAGTTGAAAAAAATTATTGTATATTATATATTGTGAGAGGATTAGATAAATACTAAAATTAACTTCTTGTACACTGATAAAAAAAAGTAGCTTCTTGAATATTCTTTAATTGTTGTGTATATTAATTAAAATATGAACTAGTAAATTTATAATTGCTATATAAATTCTAAAATAATATTTGGTTTTTTATTATATTATATTAAATTTGTTAAACTTAAGCAAATTAATTGATAATTAATCTAGTTAAATAATTTTTTGGGCCTTATTAATATGAATTGTTCATCTTGTCTTGAGAGTTGAAATGGGAATTTGAAGATTTCAAGTTCTTTCAAATAGTGTGGGAAACTACAAGAATTTTGATTAAGTAAAATAACTCTTTTATTTCATATTCCTAAACTAGTTTCTACGCAACCGTTGCACCATAGCTCTCATCCATAACATTTAAATACTTATGCAGTAAAACACTGTAAAGGTTAAAGAAGTTTAGATGCATTTGGAAAGAACTCACATTGACTGAATAGCCAGTCCATAGCATAAAGCTCAATACAATATTCCAAATCGATGGTCGAGAACCTATAATCAAGCTAAGCCAAAAACTCTGTAAAATAGAATAAAACAATAAGTCTTGTAGTCAATGAAGCTCATCTTGAAAAATATGGTTGTAAAAAAAGGATGATTCTATATGGCACCAGAATTGCATACGATGCAACAACAAAGACAGCATTTGTGAAGGATAATTCCCCAGATGCTAATGGAAGATGTGGTTTGTTTATCTGCAATAAAACATGCATGTAACATTGATCAGTAAGGAGACAAATAATATAGTACTTTCTCCAAAAAGTTTATAAGTTGTAAAAGGTTGCATGTTTTTACCACCATATCAAAGGATATAAGGATATAATAATTAGGAAGGCCTTGACCGTACCAATCAAATTAATTATAAAAAGAAGTTCATGAGTAGTAAGCATTATATAAATTGTTAATGCTCCTTTGTACACCTAGTCTTTATATGTTTATGAATATCTGACTATAGATAAACCATAGAACAATTATGTCGTTATCATATTTTTTTAATAGAATAAATATAAAAGACCAAAAGAAAAAAAAAGTAGTTTATTGTTGATCCAAACTATTCATTTCTAGCAGTAAGTTTGATACCTTGTCTATTTCTAGGTCAAACAGTTGATTCACACCATTAACATTAAAATCCATAAAGAAGTGAGGAAGCAAAACCTGAAACATTTTTAAAATTCAAAATGTATTAATTAGATTAAATGGAAATTTACAATTGGCTATTAAAAAAGAAACAACATTTTGAAGTCTCACCTGTAACAAACCAATAAAAAATAATGGGGATATTCTGATAGTTTCTCCACTGCAAGAAGACACCCAGAATGTTGTATTTAATGCCTGGCCAAAGACACAATTTACTCATTTAAAACATTAAGAGTATATATTACTATTATGCAAAAAAGTATTTCATACAAATGAAAAAAATTAGGCATTAACATAACTTTTGAGGATTATATATGAGAGCAATTAATACTAGAAAAGTTTTAACTTACTCTATCATTGAATAAGGATTGCTAAACCAATACAAAGTAACCAAGAATTTTTTTTGCAGAGTCCAAAATGTTTTTGGGACTAGAAGCATGAGATTCAGAATCAAAAGATGGTACAGTGACTGCTTTCACAACATATTTTCTAGTGCATTCTTGATATGTAGGCCCTCTTTGAATGCATTCATAATGGTGGCACAAACTTGATTGTTGGTGTAACATCCCGGGCGCTGACGAGGGCGGGGAGTGATCGCCGGTGCAGTGAGGCACGGACAAGGAGCGGCTCCTGGCAGGCTTCCAGCGGGAGGGGTACATGAATGAATCGAATACACACCCGAACGAGAGGGATCCAGAGGCTGTGCAGGTATGGGACTGTACAGTTAAGGATAACTTAAAGGATTTAATAGGTACT
>PYAF01000415.1:37346-78990 GCA_007407185.1 Glycine tomentella
AAAAAAACTTAACACTAAGAAAAGAAAAACAGAATATGAGGAAGTCGTAAATAGTATTATATATATAAAAAGACTTAACCGTAAAAAATAAAAATAAAAATTGAAACTGAGAAAATTGTAAATATATTTATGATTTTTGTGTATAAAGTAAAAAAAAATTACACTTAAAATCTTTTAGAAAACTTTAATTTAAAAAATAAAAATAAAAAATAAAATGGTAACAAGAGTTACAACTTTTGAATAATACTTGACTTACCTTTTTTCTTGTAAATAATTTATAACCTACTCTAAAATGGTACCTAATAATTTTTTTTTTACTACCTTTTGGTCAAATTGCCGGTCAATGAAGCACACAAATTCCTATATACTTTCTGACTTTTATCTTCATCTTTATAACTTTGATTAATCTTTTATATAGTTTAAAATTGGTCAGTTAATCTTAATTTTTATTTCTTGATGCATATTTTTTTTTTTATTTTCCTCTTTTAAAAGAAATATTTACCCTTTGATTTTTTTATTATTAAGGAAAAAAGAGGCATATATTAATGTTCTAACACTTTGTTTTTATTTTATTTTATTTTAACAAAGGTGTTTAAATAAGAAAATTACCCACCAGGCCTTTGAACTTAGAAACCTCCAAAGCCAAGGAACACACGGGTTCAACGTCCATTGACGGAGAAGGTGAAAAACAGTTTTGTTTACCAAATATATTTTCTACCTTTTCTATTATTTTGTTTTATTACTGTGATCGAGAAAAGTAATTCTTTACTTTATCACATTTTAAAGTTAACATGCAATCTATCATTACCATATCAATGTCAATATTTGCAAAAAAGTAATGATAATAAAGGTTCATTAAAGGAGTAGGGGGAGTATGCATGTGTGACATACCTGGATAATTAATATTGCTGGTGGAATGTTTCCTGCGCCAGAGATTTCCACCTACAACTATATCATATGGTTCCTCTAATTAATATTAGTCAGCAAATATATTGTAATGAAAAAATGGACCAAATTAAACTAGGACATCTAGGTATACATTAGGAGAAGACATAACAAGCGCTCGATCCATAGAAACGGAACTCACTAACAACACAAAGTACTCTCTATAAAACAAATAAAGAAAAACCCACCCCTATATATAGCCGAGACGAGAGGAATGAGATATTTTAATTTATAGACTTAGACTTGACAAAATTTGAGTTTTTTTATTTTATTTTAGGCGAGATAAAATTTCTTTGATATTTAGAAATTGATGCACTAAGCATTTGGTCAAGTTTTCCTAGGAAAATAATTGCAACAGAAATATATAACCAAATAAAGTATAACAGTCTTTGGTACATATAAATAATATCCGTCTTTGTCTGCAGTAACTGAATCAAGTAAAACAAAAAACTTAAATATTTTTTTCTGTCTCATACATGTTAATCAAGTGTTTTTTGGTATTTTTTAAATTTAAAAATAGTTATTTTGTTAAAAATATTTCTTTTAAAAAAAATCTATGATCATTGGGTAATATGACTGTTCGATTAAGTCACCAACTTATATGGAGAAAGGTCGCAAACACAGGCAGGGAAGGAGGAGCCACGACCAATTCGATGGTGGTCAGCTGGTGTAACTTAGTGTCATTGACGATGTGTAGTGGAAGATGGCCTTAGGGTTTCCTAATTTCCTTTCTTTATTTGAAGGAGGAGTGTCACATCAGAGAGACAATGAGCCAAAAACGCAAGCTCTTCTTTCTTTATTTATTTAAGTAGTTACAAGCATAAAATGATGTAATTTTGGATATAATTTGGAAGAAAAAAAAGTGTGTGACTCGACCTGGTTTGAGAATCACTAGTTTAATTTAACCACAAACCTGGAGGGTTCGCATCGAAGCATATCAAGTTGACTACATGGACGATCCTACCGGATCAGACTTCTAATTCACAGTCGAATCGATCTCAACAATGGGTCAGTTTGAGTTTTGAAACAGTGCTCCCAATATCTTGGCCCTTCTGGATTCAGCGGATAAGCTTGTTTTATTTGCTTCAAATTAATACAGAAACTTTTGACATGAGAATGCTCAACTAAATTAGCATGCTATAAATAAATCACATTAACCGGCTATAAGAAGAATCGATCAAAAAGTAAAATAGAAGAAACTGGTCAAAAGATAAAAATTAACAAGAAATATATTCTTTGTAAGAAAAAAGAAATATATTCACAGTGTGACAATAAATAATATTTAATGCAATATTATTTTGATTTAAATATATATATATATATATATAAATAAACCCTAGTTGTTTATTATTGTTATTTTTTAAAATTTTGGACGAGAACTTGTGATGATGGTATTCTGTATTGTTGAAGTTTGTAACTGAATATTGTAATATATTCATTTGAATTTTAAGACCAATAAATATGATGCTTTATTTTCTTAATTTTTATTATTGTAAAATTATGATATTATATTGTTTTCGTATTATTTATCTTTTCCTTTATTTTTTTTAATAACACATGTTCAACTACCGTTCAAACATTAAACTATCATTTGAGGTTCAATATGAACAGTTTGGTTTTAGAAACACTTATGTACAAAGTGCAACTTGTGCTTCCTAGTCAATGGATTTACTAAAATTAATATTATAATATGGTATCGTTAAATATATAAATAGGCTGTCTTGATCGAACTAAATTGTTTTTGAAAATTCAGTTTGAAAAGTGTATATTTCTCGTAGAACGTGAGCAGAAAATGTGAGAAATTTAAATAGCTAAGTTATAATAACAAAGGTCAAAGGAATTGGAGGATTTCCGGTTAAGTGACACACGTAGATACTTGCAAAATGAATATATCAATTAATGGTTCCTCTATCATATTAGTCAGCAAATAATTTAATAATAATGAAAAATTGACCAAATACCCAAGGGTGAAATCAAAGAAGAAAGCAATTAATGAGTGATGTGAAATTAAGCAGAGATATAGGTAACGATTAATGGTTCGTCTCTCATATATTAAAGTCAGCAAATAATTTAATGATAATGAAAATTGATCAAATACCCAAGGGTAAAATCAAAGAAGACAGCAATTAATGAGTGATGTGAAATTAAGCAGAGATATAGGTAACAATTAATGGTTCCTCTCTCATATTGTCAGTAAATAATTTAATAATAATGAAAAATTGACCAAATACCCAAGGTTGAAATCAAAGAAGAAAGTAATTAATGGATGATGTGAAATTAAGCATAAATATAGGTATCGGCATTGGCGGAGTCATTTTATAATCAGTAATAATCATGATATTAACTAATTTTTAATTTTTTTAATAATTATATAGATTTATATAATTAATTAAAATTAAAAATAAAATTTAGTATTATCTAAAATTTAATATGGACTAAAATTATTTTCTGACTCAATACTTGTCACTGGATACCGGCCGTGACTTAATAAGAATTAGGAGAAGATATAGCATGCATGCACCGAATCCATGGAAACTAACCTACTAACAGTAACAACACAAAGCACTTTCTATATATAAAATAAATAAACAAACACACCCCTGCTGCATCTGAGAAGACGAAGGGAAGAGAAGAGAGATTTATAAACTAGACGTACTCGATAACAGGACTATCGTGGTTTGGATTGATTTTGAAGTAAAAAATCATTCAATCTAATTTCTTTGGTTTGATCATTTGATTATTCATTTAGTTTAAAATTTTTTCAAATTCGATCCAATCTAATTCACTTATAAAACTTATTTTTATCAAAATAAGGAGTATCTAGCACAAACAAACACATTCATTGAGCAAAAACAAACACTATTTTCTAATTTTTATTGGACAAATACGTTTACTGAACAAAATAAGGAGCAATGTATTGGGTTTTTGGTTTTTGGGCTATAATAGGAAATAGGCCCAATTAGGTAAAGGATAAGGTAAAATTTATAATTGGATCGATTTGGATTGGATCGGTTTTCACCAGTCAAACTGAAAACTGATCCAATCCAAGGAAAATTTTTGGTTTTCGGTTATCGAATTTTTGGTTCGATCACCGCGATTTACATCGATTTGGATCGGTTGATGAACATCCCTACTCGACAGACATGATTTGATTTATCTACAAATTGATATACTCCATCGTAAATCTCATGGTCAACCTGTCGAAGGCAAATAATTACAAAATAATAACAAAAGAAATAAAGAATAATGGAGTTATATTGTTCACGTGGTGGTTCGAAAAGAAAGTTTAACGGTTGAAGCCTTGAAGGAAGAAAAGATGAAAGATCATGAATTTGAATTCCTCTATTAACATTTTAACAAAAATTAATAACTAACACGGATAAAAAAAATAACAAAATATTAATCGTCAAAAGCAATTTAATCATGCAAACAAAGAAGATAAAAACTTCAGCGCCGTAGTATTGAATATTAATTTGATTGTAATTTTATGTAACAAGTAGTATTAGATGAATTCAGCAGTATGCAAATTGAGTATTATTATAGTGTATTAATCAATTTAGACCCAAGTCATAAAAATCAGATTGAAACAAACTGGCCTATTCAATTAATTTGAAAATCGGTGAATTAATTAGCTCATTGTTATGATTAAATAAAGAACCAACTTGATCAAATCTTATCCAACATTTCAAATCTCATGAAGTTGTCCGTGCGTTGAAATTGGTCACATTATCATTTCTATTTCGGAGTACAGGTGGGTGGGCTAAAGGCATGCAAATATAAGATTAGGAAACCTTGCGTAGAAATTATTTTCAGTAGTATCACTCACAATATGAAAATTGGTTCGGTCCGATTGGTTGGATCAGAATTTGGTAGACTAACTGATCTGATGTTATTATTGGATCATTTATGCAGTTGATCCGATCAAATTCAGTTAAAATCGACCAAATCCAGCCAAATTCGGACTGTCCAACCCAATCAGGTACACATTTAAAAACAAAATTGGATTTTTTTTATTTTTTTATTTAGAATTTTGGATTATTATCAATTGTTATTTTGGATTTTTGAGTATAAATGAGTTTTTCTTACTCAAATAATATTAGTTATATATTTATAATATATATATATAATTTTAAATTTTTAATATATATTTGGTCAAATCGGACCAATTACTGGTCCATCGGTTGGATTACTGACCCACTAACTCACTACCTCGAATGGATCAATGACCAGACCAGTTTTAATAACACTGTTATCACCACTAAAAAAAAGTGTTTGAACATCTTGGAATTTAAGTAAATTTTTGAAAAATAGATATAAAAAAATAAACAGTAACATTGTTTAAATTAAGTCCAACATTTTTAAGACGATTTTATAAACATTGTGATTGATAGAAGGTGTTAACTACGGTTTTATAAGTCTTTGATTTGCAAGTTAAATTTCCAATTTAGCTCGTGCCCTTCACTCTGTCGCCACCTCATCAGAACTCTGCCGCAATTGCGATTCCGCTTCACTTTGCCTCACTCTAGTCCCAGCATAACAACGCTTCCCTGTATTGCTTCCAACCTCTGTCATTAGATGAAGCTCCTCCCGGAAACCCCAAGAACGGCGCGAAGCTCTTCAAGACCAAGTATGCTCAGTGTCACACCATCGACAAAGGTGTCGGTGACAAACAATGTATCTATCGTCATTCTATAAGAAAAACTAAATAATCTAATCATGCTTATACATAAACAACATAAGCAATTAGATTAAGCGAGAAAAAATTAAGATCATAAATACCTCTCGTCATTACTATTCTTGTTTGCTCCAAAGATGAATTGTAGTTGTCCGTGAGTCAAGTAATCTGTCAATAGTTTATGAGTCTCCAAACTAATTTGACTTTTGGCTTAAGAATCTTCTATGCTTTCACTATCACTCACTGATGGTGTATTGAGATTATCAGATAGCAAGCACAGGGACCTTGGCCTTGCACATCTCCTTTTATAACCTCTTCCCATCAAAGAGGTTATTTTTTATATGCATAAAACGTGGGCTTAGTTACTAAAAATAAGGGATAAGATTAGCTGATAAGATTAACAACAACTTATTCGTAAAAAGATAAAGGATAAGATTAGCAACAACTTATTTTTAAGAAGATAAGATGAGTGGATCACCTTATGTGATTTTGACTTAGTTAAGTAATAAAAAATAAACCAACATTCTCCCATTTGGTCTGGTCCACATATCTTATCATACACTTTAGTGAGAAATAAAATACATGAATCATGACGATAGTTCCTCTAATATATATGAGTAGTACCTTCCATGTATTACATTGCATTATATTTCTCAAGTCCATACAACTTAATGAATAAACCCAATGTTTATTCTAAGTCCAAACTTAATTGATGTTTCTCAAAATAAATAACTGTAGATGCGCATAAACGGAATGAAAAACATCACAATAGAGTTTCTTAACATCATTCTTACAATGAAAATCATATATCGAAACCAAGTCCCATCCTTTCCATATGATCATTAAATTTAAATGGTGGCATGCCCTTAGTTAAAGGATCAACAATCATTAATTCAGTGCTAATGTGCTCAATAACCACTGTATTATCTTTAACACATTCTCCTATGGCTAGATACTTAATGTCGATGTCCTTGCTTCGACTACAACTTTTGTTATTCTTAGCCATAAAACAACATCTGAATTATCATAGTATATCTTCAATGACTTAGAAATGGAATCCATAACTCTAAGTCCAGAAATGAAACTCCTTATCCATACACCATGTGAGGTAGTCTCAAAACAATAAACGAACTCAACCTCCATAGTAAAAGTAGCAGTCAAGGTCTACTTGGCACTTCTTCAAGACACAACTCCATTGACTAGCATAAAAATATACCCTGAAGTTGGTTTTTTTTTTCGAATTAACGCAGCCAGCGTAGTCTGAATCTGAGTAGCCAATCACTTCCAAGTTGTCAGTCTGTTTGTACATAAGCATGTATTCTTTAGTTTCCTAAAGATATTTCATCACTTTCTTTGCAACTTTCTAGTGGTCTAAACCTGGGTTACTTTGATTTCTCCTTAACACTCTAACCACAAAAGCAATATCAGGTCTTGTGTAGACCTGAGCATACATAAGGCTTCCAATAGCTGAAGCATAAGGAATGGTCTTCATTTGTTCCTGCTCAAGATCATTTTTCGGGCACTGGCTTAAATTAAACTTGTCACCCTTCACCATGGGAGCTACACTTTGTGAACAATCACTCATTCTAAATCTTTCCAAAACTTTGTTAATATAGGTCTCTTGAGACAAACAAATAACACATTTTACTTTGTCTCTTAATGCTAATAACGTAAGAGACATCACTCATATCCTTTATATCAAAGTTCTTAGAGAGAAATTATTTCACCTCATACAGCAAATCCTTGTCATTGGTTGCAAGTAAAATATCATCTATATATTAAATAAGGAAACAAATTTTTCTCCCACTGACCTTCTAGTATATACAATGATCCATAAAATTTTCTACGAAACCAAATGAAGAAATAACGTCATGAAATTTTAAGTACCACTAACGGGAGGCTTGTTTCATATATAGATTTTAAGCTTGCATACCAATTGCTCACCCTTAGGGAGGAGAATCCTTCAGGTTGTTTCATATAAACCTCTTCCTCTATGTCTCCATTGAGAAAAATCATTTTCACATCCATTTGTTACAACTCTAAGTCAAAATGTGTAACCAGTGTTAGAATGATGCTGATGTGTTGCTAACACATCTTAGTTTTTAGGGTTTATTTAGTTATATTTCAATCAATAATTAGGAATATAGGCTAGAATTAGTTAAGTTTGATTAATTGTTGTTATTATCTCATGTTAGCACTAATTTGTTTAATTCAGAGCCAAAAGAGGAGAAAAGAAGCAAAAAGGAAGGAACTTGAGCTCTCGACCACTCCACGCTAGTAGGGTGGAATTCCACGCTGTTAGCGTCAGTTCATCAAAGACAACCTTCAGCTCAAATAGTCTACGCGATCAGCGTGGGGATCTGCGCAGGTCGCGCCAGTTTGCTAAGGTCAAGCATTCAAATCGAATAGTTCGCGCGAGTAGCGCCACATTCCGTGCGGACCGTGCCAACATCAATCCTGTAGCTCGAATAAGCCACGCTATCAGCATGGATATCCACGCGAGTAGCGCCAAGTTGCCAAGATGAAGCTTTCAGTTCGAATCATTCGCGCTAGTCGCGCCATATTACGCGTTGTTAGCGCCAAATGCCTAGAAGCAAGCATTCAATGCGAACATCTCACGCGATTAGCGTGAGATGCCACACAATCAGCGCCAAAAATAGTTTGTTTCTATATTTAAGGATATTTGGCACAAAAAAAGAAAGGAAAAAAAAAGGGGTTTGTTACCCTAATTAATGTATGAACGTGTGGAAAATAAATAGGAGACTTATGGATTGATAAAAACACACTTCTTACATACTTTTTGACAGAGAGAAACACAGTGAAGAGAAGATCGAAGCCAGAGATTGACGGAAGATTGATAATTTTGGAATGCTTCTGCTGTCTTTGTATTTCTTGAGGTTAGACATAAATATGTCTGGCTAATTTCTTTTATTGTGGTTAGGGCCAAAACCCAATGTGAACTCCTCTGTAATTTGATTGGTATTAATTTGAGATTATTATGATTGCTTTGTTTTACTCTGTTCTTCATTATTAAATTCTTTCTTAGAATTGGCCATTCTATTTAAGTTCTTTGGGTTAGAATTCGTAATAGGAATGTTGGGATTCTAATTTCTGACAGAAGTAAAATAACAGTTTTTACATTGCCTAGGGATAGGGATGTATGATTGCAGAAACCTTATAATATATTTTTTTAAACGCTTAACTTGATAGGAATCGCTAAGGAATTAGGATTTTTAAATCGGTTAAAGGGTTAAATTGCTAAGGAATTAGGATTTAACTAAATTTGGAAAGACATATCCTCTGAGTAATCAAAAGTAATTGAATTTAATAACCAATCAAGTGAAAAAGGTAGGGATCAAAGGGGATTGTGTTCTGACCACAATTATTTCTCTTAACTGGATCACAATCAATTTTAATTTGCTTTTACATTCTTATTAATTTCTGTCATTTGTTTAAACTGCATTTGCTTCTCTGAAGTTTATGCGAGGTACAGTCAATCCTGACCATCTACAGTACGATCTGAAATAGAAAGGGCTGCTAGAAAGAACAGGAAACTAGCCAGGCAAAGAAGAAGAGAGGTAGAAAATTTTGATTTTGATTCAATTCCTGAATCTGAATTAGAATTAGAAATGGCTGAAAGACAAAATAATCAGCCAAGACCAGAAGATGAACTGATGGAGGATATTCTGGCTCCATTGTTCACTAGGCCAAACTCGAGTATTGTCAGACCACCAATTCAAGCGAACAATTTTGACATTCATCCTTCATTGATCACATTGGCGGAACGCAGTCAGTTTGGCGGGGAAGACGATGAAGAACCCCACGACTTCATTGACAGATTCCTTAGAATCTGTGATACCTTCAAACATCAAGGGATGTCAGACGATGTTGTAAGATTGAGGTTATTTCCTTTTGCTGTTAAAGGGAAAGCACTTAGATGGCTAGATAGACAATCCTCAAACAGCATAACTACTTGGGAAGGATTAGTCACAAAATTTTTCTCTCATTACTTTTCAATGGATAAATACAACCGATTGGTGAATGAAATCACCAATTTCACTCAGAATGAGAGGGAAACTTTATGTGCTACTTGGAACAGATTTCAAGAGTTGATTCGGAAATGTCCACAATATGACCTGACTGTAGGTACAAAGATACGCATTTTCTTTAATGGAATGTTACCCGAATCACGCCTTATTGTTAATGTTGCAGCTGGTGGTTCCATAAGGTCGAAAACTGCAGCCCAGACTTACAAATTAATTGAATCTCTAGCCTGTGATGAGAATGAAAGCACCCCAGGGCAACCCAAAAGAGAAGTTATTCGATTGGGAAGCAATGATGCAATGTTAGCTGAGCAGAAGATGTTGGCTCGGCAGTTGGCCAAATTAAATGAGAAGATAGACAAACTCCAAGTCTCTGCAGCTCGAGTTTCATCCAGCAAAATGCACTCTGTTATCTGTGAATATTGTCAAGGTGAGCATGAATCTAATGAATATCCTATATTAATAGGGGCTGACCCAGTGCAGGTAAATGGCATATGGAATGATCAGAGGGCCCAGCAGAATTACCAGAGGAATCAGAATTTTGCTTTGGGTAACAATTACCAGAGGAAATTTCAAGGAGGAGGGTTAGATTATAAATCTAACAACTACTTGCAGCCTCCACCCATTCCAACCAAAGAAATTTTTGAACTTGAGAAGGTAATAGTACAGCTGTCAAAAACCACCACTGAGCACATTCAAGCCACCAATGCCTTCATAAATGAAACCAGGACCCACCGTACAAACCAAGATGCTTCTATTAGAAATCTTAAAAATCAAATTGGTCAGTTAGCAAGGCAGTTAGCTAAAAGGCCTCAAGGATAGTTCCCTAGTGACAATATCATAAACCCAAGGGAACATGCAAAAGCAATCACTATTAGAAGTGGAAAGGTTATCACTCCTCAGGACAAGCCTAAGGTAAGCAATAAAGCAAATGAGGAAGAAAATACCACAGTTGAGGCAGAACCAGAGGTAGCAGAACCTTTAAATAAAGAAAAAGAAAAAAAATCTGCAAAGAAACAATGGGATTTCTCTCGTTTTGAGAAACCTCCTTACCCAGTGCAGTCCAAGCAACAGATTCAAAAGCAACAGTTTGCCAGGTTCTTAGACATGTTTAAGAAATTGCATATTAATATTCCATTTGCTGAAGCATTAGCTAACATGCCTAATTATGCAAAATTTATGAAAGAACTTTTGTCTAGAAAACACAAATTGCAGGACTGTGAGACTATTGCACTTACTGAAGAGTGCAGTGCCATCATCCAGAGAAAGCTTCCACCAAAGCAGAAAGACCCAGGAAGCTTCAATATCCCTATTGCAATAGGGAATATTAATGTTGGAAGAGCACTATGTGACCTTGGGGCAAGCATAAATTTAATGTCATTATCAGTTTGTAAGTCCCTGGGTATTTCTGAATTGAAACTCACCAGAGTTTCTCTACAACTTGCAGATCGCTCACTGAGAAGGCCTACAGGAGTAATTGAAGATGTTCTGGTTAAAGTTGATAAATTTATTTTTCCTGCAGATTTTATTGTCTTAGATATGGATGGTGAAAGTGAAATACCTCTTCTCTTAGGTAGATCATTTTTAGCCACTGCTAGGGCCTTAACTGATGTTGAAAAGGGAAAATTAGAACTTAGGATGGATAATGAGTCTATTACTTTTAATGTATTTGATGCCATGAAAAATCCATCTGATGAAAATGATTTTTTAGGCTAGATGTTTTGGATAATGTGATTGGTGCAGGTCCAACAGAAGAAGAGGAACTTGAAGATGAATTAGAATTACAAAGCCAAGAGACCACATCAGAAAATCTTGAGGCAACAATGGAGGTGCTAGAGATCAAAGAAGATGACATTCCAGATGGGGCACCTAAAGTTGAGCTGAAAGAATTGCCTGAAAACCTGAAGTATGTGTTTCTGGGCGAAAAAGAAACATATCAAGTCATCATTAATAAAGGGCTGGAATTTCATGAAGAAAAGAAGCAGCTGAAAGTACTCAATGAACACAAGACTGCCATCGCATGGTCTATTTCTGATTTGAAAGGTATTAATCCTTCTTTCTGTACTCACAAAATTCTTATGGAAAATGATGTAAAGCCAGTAAGACAACCACAAAGGAGACTGAATCCTACAATGAAAGAAGTGGTAAGAAAAGAGGTTGTGAAGCTATTAGATGCAGGCATGATCTACCCAGTTTCAGATACTGCATGGGTAAGTCAAGTCCAATCTGTTCCTAAGAAGGGTGGGATGACAGTCATACAAAATGACAACAATGACTTGATTCCCACAAGAACTATCACTGAATGGAGGATGTGTGTGGACTATAGGAGACTGAATGATGCAACCAGAAAAGACCATTTCCCACTTCCTTTCATGGACCAAATGCTTGAAAGGCTAGCTGGTCATGACTACTACTGCTTCCTAGATGGATATTATGGGTATAATCAAATCCCAGTAGCACCAGAAGACCAAGAAAAGACAGCCTTCACATACCCATTTGGGGTGTTTGCCTACAGAAGGATGTCATTTGGCTTATGTAATGCACCTGCAACATTTCAAAGGTGCATGCTCTCTATTTTTTCTGACATGGTAGAAAACGATCTTGAGGTATTTATGGATGACTTTTCTGTTTTTGGCTCTTGTTTTAATTCATGTTTAGCTAATTTAGCTAAAGTTTTAAAAAGATGTCAAGAGACAAACTTAGTTTTAAATTGGGAAAAATGTCACTTCATGGTCCGTGAGGGAATTGTTTTAGGCCATAAAATTTCTGAAATGTGAATAGAGGTTGATAGAGCTAAACTGTTATTGATTGAAAAATTACACCCTCCTGTTAATGTGAATGGTGTGCGCAGTTTTTTAGGACATGCAGGTTTCTACAGAAGATTCATCAAGGACTTTTCCAAAATTGCAAAACCTCTCAGCCACTTGCTTGAAAAAGAAGCAGAATTTTGCTTCAATGAGGCTTGTCTTGATGCATTTAATGTACTGAAACAGAAGCTTACTACTGCACCCATTTTAATGGCTCCTGATTGGGCTTTGCCTTTTGAACTTATGTGTGACGCTAGTGCTTATGCAATTGGTGCTGTTTTAGGACAAAGAAAAGATAAGCGTCTACATGTCATATACAATGCTAGTAAGATTTTAAATGAGGCACAAGTTAATTATGCCACCACTGAAAAAGAAATGCTAGTTGTAGTATATGCATTAGACAAATTTAGGTCCTATTTAGTTGGTTCTAAGGTTATTGTTTACACTAACCATGCAGCTCTTAAATATTTGTTAAACAAACAGGACGCCAAGCCACGCTTGTTGCGTTGGATGTTGTTGTTTCAGGAATTTGATTTGGAGACAAAGAACAAAGCTGGACTAGAAAACAAGGTAGTTGATCACTTGTCAAGGATTTAGGAAAAGGACTTGCAAGATGAACCAGAAATAGAAATTAATGAATCCTTTCCTGATGAGCAAGTGTTAGCAATACAACTCAGTCCATGGATTACAAACATGACAAACTTCAAAGCTGCTGGAATAATTCCTGAAGATTTTAATTGGTAGCAAAGGAAAAGGTTTCTGCATGATGCAAAGAGGTATTTTTGGGATAACCCTTTCTTATATTTTCAATGCACTGACAATGTTATCCGCAGATGTGTAGCTGAAACAGAAGTGTCAAAGATTCTTTGGCACTGCCATTCCTCAAACTATGGAGGACATTTTGGAGGAAATAGAACTGCACAAAAAGTCTTGCAATGTGGCTATTATTGGCCAACACTCTTCAAGGATGCCAAGGACTTTGTTGTGCAGTGTGATAGCTGTCAAAGAACAGGTAATGTTTCTCACAGGGATGAAATGCCACTGAATAATATCCAAGAAGTTGAGTTGTTCGATGTCTGGGGAATTGATTTTATGGGACCTTTCCCTAAATCATTCTCCAACCAATATATCTTGGTTGCTGTAGATTATGTGTCTAAATGGGTAGAGGTTGTAGCTTTACCCACCAATGATGCAAAAGTGGTAATTTCATTCCTGCGGAAGATATTTTCACTCGCTTTGGGGTACCAAGAGCTATAATCAGTGATGGAGGTACCCACTTCTGCAATAAACAGTTTGATAGCTTGCTAGCCAAGTATGGAGTCAGGCACAAGGTGGCCACCCCATATCATCCCCAGACCAGTGGACAGGTAGAAATCTCTAACCGAGAACTTAAAAGAATTCTGGAAAAGACTGTGTGGACATCAAGGAAAGACTGGGCTAAAAAGCTTGATGATGTACTGTGGGCATACCGAACTGCATTCAAAACACCCATAGGTATGTCACCTTTCCAACTTGTGTACGGTAAGGCTTGTCATCTCCTTATTGAGTTGGAATATAAAGCTATGTGGGCAACCAAATTTTTAAACTTTGAACTGTCTAAAGCTAATGAAAAAAGGTTGTTACAATTAAATGAGCTTGATGAGTTCAGGTTGGCTGCTTATGAGAATGCCAGGATTTATAAAGAGGAAACCAAAAAGTGGCATGATAATAAGATTCACCCAAAAGAATTTGCACCAGGACAATAGGTATTGCTTTATAATTCTCGCCTGAGGCTGTTTCCAGGTAAGTTAAAATCTCGTTGGTCAGGTCCATTTCTAGTGCAAAAGGTTTATCCTTATGGCACAGTTGAAATTTCCCCTCTAGACAGTGAAAGGTCTTTTAAGGTAAATGGATATCGGTTGAAACATTATTTTGGAGGAGAAGTGGATAGGAATGCAACTTCTATTCCACTAAATTCACTGGATGATTAAAAGATGAATGCGTCCAGCTCAAGACGTTAAACAAAGCGCTACTTGGAAGGCAATCCAAGAGTTCAATCTTGACTTTTAATTCTTGTAGTTTTATTTGAATTTTTGATGAAATTTTGATTATTGTGTTTGTTTAATTTGATTAGTTAGTTAATTTATTTTTATTGATTTTTCTTTCTTTTATTATAGGTTATCAATGTATATATTTAAGATAGAGATGGATAAAGAGCATTAAAAGAGGTGGTTGAACATTCAAATTCCCCACGCTAATCGCGGGGATGATGGCGCTACTCGCGCCAGATGTTGAAAAATTCCAATAAAACTCGAATTCACCGCGCTGATAGCGTGACTATTGGCGCTAGTCGTGTCACCTGTTCAAACCAAAAAGTCATATGTTCAACTTTCACGCTGATCGCGTGGTATTCCATGCTAATAGCGCTACTGATTCGAGACAAACCAGTCTTGACTGGATTTCCACGCGGATCGCATGGCTGCCCGCGCAACTAGCGTGAAGTACTCGAACCTTGGGTAATCTCTGAGTTCTCTCGCGCTAACTGCATGGATGCTGGCGCCACTAGCGCCAGTTGTTCGAGTAAAATAGCCCCTCTGATTAATTTCGCGCTAATCGCGTGAAGGGTGGCGCGAGTAGCGCCACAAGTTCGTATCAAAAACCCTTTGATCTCTATTGACGCGATTCGCGTCATATGCGACGTGGGTCGCGCTGAATGCGTCGTTCTGTTTTTAAATTAGGGAAACTGCCATAACCGCGCCCATTATCCATTCACCCCCTAAAATCTCTCAACCCCTGAATCCCACTTAAAGCATACTCAATTCCTCCGCTTCAGTTACGCCTGAATCATCAATAGCACTCATTATAAAAACCCTTCCACATTCTTATTGCAATCATCCTCATCTCCATTTCACCATTGTTGAAAAGCTTGAAGATCTTGGTCAATTTGGTTCTTCCCCATTCTATCCCTTCATTCTATGGCAGGCAATAAGGTACATTTTCATTACTTAAGAATAAACATTGTCTGAAGACATATTAAAGTTGAGGATAGGGATAAGAAGTTGCAGAGCAACAATGGTCGTATCGCGATCCACGTAGGAACCCGCGCGGTTAGCGCCATCTTGTTTTGATGTTGTTTTCTTTGGGTAATTGGCATTGTAATTGATTACTGGGTAGTATTCTTTGCAAAACATGGTTCAATGATTAGATACCTAAATATTATTGCCTTAGGGTTACTTGAATTGAGATGTATGAATGATGGTCACATTGAATTTGAATCCTGAGTGTGAGTTGTTAAGTTTGTTTTAATTAAGACATCGGTTTTGTGGTTGGCACCTTTGTTTGGAATGAGTCTGATTATATAACTGTTATTGTGCCTATAGTGTGAATCATGACTGAACCAGCTTGCATTGTCACTAGTATAATAATGATTTGATCTGCTCATAATTGAAGTTAATAGCTTAAGTGTCTGTTAGATATTCATTCTAATAGCAAGTACTTATTGTGAGCATGAATTCTATATGGAAATGTGAAAGCATTTGCTACTTAGGCATGATTGTGTGTTGTGTGGCTCATTAAGTAGAAACTAATGAATGAAAGGGGTTAATACTTTTGTTAAAAGTGGCTAGGATGATGCCTATATTCACTTTGTTTATTTGATCTAAACTTTGCAATCCCGTTGAATTGAGATTCATGTAAACTTGAATATGGAATTGGACTGTCAATGTTGAGTTATAATATTTGAGATTGTGATGTATTGAGTAATCATGCATCATTGTGGTTTAAATGAGATTCATGAGTAGGAACCATTGTATATGATAAGCTGGGGCATTGAAGTGAGAATTAGTAAAACACGATGTTGAGTTGAGTCTTTAGATTTTGGACTTTGCTTTTGACAGCATGGGCTTGGGATACATTGATTTGTTTTTCTATCTGTTATTTAAATCATATGGCTTGAAAGTGAATGGATCATATGATTATAGTTGAGAAGCTTTTCTACAAATCCCTGATTTGGTTGAAGTTAATTGTGACTTACTTTCCTCATTCAATCTCATTGTCTAATTTATTTACCAAACTAAATCTGGGAATTCTGCATACTGGTCACTTTTCTTGAATTTGTTGTAATTAAGCCATGAGCCCTTGCTCTATTGTTTTGAATCTAATTGATGATTGGTACGATCTTGGAGAATTATAATTTGGATTTCAACTGAATTGAGGACTTATGAGCTGGTTTGATATTGACTAAGCATCACCATATTAGGATTGCTTGTGACTTCTGATGAGAAAATGGTGCATGCAAGTATGTTAAGCAAATTGTCCATAATGAGAATTGTGTCATTTGGCAAAGATAGTAATTAAATTTACATCTGGGAATACATTGCTGTTTTGATAAATAAATTACTTGGTTGATACTTTTATTTTTGTGAGGATTGTACATATGCCTTGTGAATAAGTTGTTGCTTCCAGACATGTATGGTTCATAGATTGATTACATTGACATGACATTATTTTTCTGGAATCAATCCGAGCTTTATTTGTTCTGTACAAAGTTTAAATTGCTGATTCCATTTTGCTTCCTGAATTACTTTATCAGCAACCTGCAAAACATTAAATCTGGGAATTAGCAAGTCGGGTACTTATATCAGTTTGGAAGTGAAAAATTTATTCTGAATCATATATTTGTATTGGACACTTTTCTGAGTTTCAGGGTAAACAGGTTGAGAAGGGTAAGAAGAAAAGCACAACTGCCGCTGGCAGCAAGCGGGCTCGCATTTGCGGCTACGATGAAGCCCGCTTCCGCTCTTTGGAGTGTCAGGAACGGTTTGACACTTGGTACATGCCGAAGAAGATCATCCCCGAGAAGAAGATCTTATGGGAGACCTTGCTTGAGGGTAATCCTATCTTGGAAGTCATCATCAGGCGACAATGGCAACAACTACTCAGCTTCCCTGAGCCCAGCTCCAGCTCAATTTTAAAAGAATTCTTGGCGAATGTCAACCAAGACACAGTCGCCGCAAGGAGGGTTAGCTGGGTGTGAGGGGTCCTGGTTCCATTTGACGAGGAGACCATTGAGCGAATCCTCAACAACAGCTATTGTCCCTTCTCTCGCTGTGAGTTCTACCATCTCTTCTTGAGTATGCAACCTGACATCTTCACTAAGATGTACAGGGATGAGATGCCTCGGCTAGCCGACCAGATCAGGCGTGGGATCACAGGGTTATACACCACATGGAAGACAAAGGCCGGTTTAGACTACGTTCCGGAGAAGATGAGGAAACATGATCTAGTGGGTGATGCAGCGTTCTGGCACCAGTTTGTGAACCACACAGTCATTCCCTCCACAAATATGACTGATGTGAATGTAGAACGCGCCATACTTTTATATGTACTCCGGGGCGAAGGTAATCTTTACATTGCAAACATTTTATCTAACCGGCTTCTTCACATGATTCAAGACGCTAGCAGTAAGTCATGGCTAGCTCACTCGTCCTTGGTCTCTCATCTATGTCGTCAAGCGGGTGTTGAGATCCCAGATGAGGAGCCGATGAATGTCCAGATTGCTTCTCTGATGAACCACAAGACATACCTTGATGCTATGAAGGGCGCTACAGAGGAGCAGATCATCAGAGCGTCGAAGCTAAAACTGGAGGAGCTTGCTGCAAGGAGTCCTCGTGCAGTGCCTGAACCTGAGGATCCTCAGCCACAAGCTCCTGCATCACCTCCACCACAGCCTGCTCCTTCTTCTTCCACACAGAGGACACCCAAACATGAGTTGATTTATGAAGACTCCCCCAGCTATGTGTCCCTTTAGACCTTCATCCGGACTCAGCTCGAGTATCAGACACGAATGTTGGAAGATCTATGCAGACAGCGGGGGGTTGATTATACAGCTTATCAGCCTCAGTCTCAGCCAGCCCCAGCACCTTCTCCACCACCAGTTGCTCACAGATCCCCGTCACCACCAGCTCTTACTCCCCCAGGACCCTCAGATGCTACAGATTCAGCCACAGTCATTCCTGAGCCATCTCAGGCTGCTGAGGCTGAGGATGAGATGAGAGAGGGAGAGGAGTGAGGAGTGCTTTATCAAGACCATTTTATTTTTCTTGTTTTGATTTTATTTCTCTTGATTTTACTTTTCAGCACCTTTATATTTTTACGGTTAAGACATTGAATATTTGATGCATATATAGTACTGCTTTATGATTCAAATTTTTGTCATTGTGTTCTGTTTGGATTAATGTTTTCAGTTGGGTTGTGATTTCACAAATAATGCACACGTGATTGAGTGTTTCAGTGGCGCTGTAACCTTGTTAGTTATTGCTGGGGACAACAATGTCTAAATCTGGGAATGGACGCATAAGCATTATTTGACAAATCACAGTCAAGAAACAAATAACGTCTAACAGAAAATTTTTAGACTGCTAGGTTTCATTAATTGTTCATTTTATTACTGTTTAAATAAAGGTTAGAAACATATCACATTTTTCCTCAGAGTTAGAATTGTAGAATCAGTAGTGAATTGGATACCTCTGTTAGGAAGCATGAGTGAAATGACATATAGCATGGCTTGCATGAATCATGATTGGAATTGTATTTGTTGGTATGTTGATGTTCATATTGAAGCAGGAAATGATGCTTGAGATGAAATTAACAGAGTTTAACTTAAGCCTATAACCGGTGAGCTTTTGAGCCTATACAGAATTAATTGTTTTCTGCGAGACTTCACTTTGATAGTACTCTAGAACTTGCTCTGTTTCTCTGAATGCATGTATATTCTGATGTGATTAAGGCAATTTATTCTTTTAAAGCCAGGACCAAATTGACTCACCTTTAGTTTTTCCATTGTTACCCCTTTGAGCCTAAGCTTTTTTTTTTATTCATATACCTGACATCTGGAACCTATCCTTTGACAATCCTATTAGAGGCTGGAGGAAGAAAGAATCAAGTCCACTGATATTGAAATAACAAGGATAATTGTCCACCAAGAAGTTAAGAAAGGTAAGAGGAAAGACAAAGTTACCCAAGAAGACAATTCTGGGTTTTGTGGTGGAAGGCCAACAGAACAGAGCTGGCAAAATCCAAATCTAGTGAATGGTCCAGTTGGGGAAAGAACAAGTTTGAAATACCAGCTGGTGGATCCGAAATGTTTTGTTTAAAATATATATATATATATATATATATATATATATATTTAAATAATTAAATTTTTGCCAGATTGAAAAAGATGTGGACAAGAAGACATGAGTTGACAAAAGAGTAACGAACTTGGGAAATTTGATCTGAATTCAGTCTTAACGTAGCCACTATCCAAAAAATTTTCCTACCCTTAAGCCAGGCCAAGTTACAAGCCTAAAAAAGACCTTTTGATCAGTTATGCATGCATTTTTGTTTCTTATCTCAGGAAACTTGAGGATATGATCAAGCTTATGGTTGTGCTATGACTGTGATTGAATTGAGTGATGATATTAACCTTGATACAATTGAGCGTTGAGTGAAACAGATATATCTTGGTAAGAAACACTTAAGTTTGATTCTTATAGTTGATGGAATTGAACGTGTTGTTGAAACTCTGATGTGAAAATTGATTATACTCAGCATTGTGATTCCAGGATTGTGAGAATTGTGACGTGTGATTTAAGTTTGATTGTCGATCCTTGCTTCTCATCTTGAGGTTCTGTTTGTTGCTGAGGACAACAATGTCTAAATCTGGAAATTATTTGATGTGTTGCTAACACATCTTAGTTTTTAGGGTTTATTTAGTTATATTTCAATCAATAATTAGGAATATAGGCTAGAATTAGTTAAGTTTAATTAATTGTTGTTATTATCTCATGTTAGCACTAATTTGTTTAATTCAGAGCCAAAAGAGGAGAAAAGAAGCAAAAAGGAAGGAACTTGTGCTCTCGACCACTCCACGCTAGTAGCGTGGAATTCCACGTTGTTAGCCTCAATTCATCAAAGACAACCTTCAGCTAGAATAGTCCACGTGATCAGCATGGGGATCTGCGCAGGTCGCGCCAGTTTGCTAAGGTCAAGCATTCAACTCGAATAGTTCGCGCGAGTAGCGCCACATTCCGCGCGGACCGCACCAACATCAAGCCTGTAGCTCGAATAAGCCACGCTATCAGCATGGATATCCACGCGAGTAGCGCCAAGTTGCCAAGATGAAGCTTTCAGTTCGAATCATTCGCGCTATTCGCGCCATATTACGCGTTGTTAGCGCCAGATGCCTAGAAGCAAGCATTCAATGCGAACATCTCATGCGATTAGCGTGAGATGCCACACAATCAGTGCCAGAAATATTTTGTTTCTATATTTAAGGATATTTGGCACAAAAAAAGAAGGAAAAAAAGGGGTTTGTTACCCTAATTAATGTATGAACGTGTGGGAAATAAATAGGAGACTTATGGACTGATAAAAACACACTTCTTACATACTTTTTGACAAAGAGAAACACAGTGAAGAGAAGATCAAATCCAGAGATTGACGGAAGATTGATAATTTTGGAATGCTTCTGCTGTCTTTGTATTTCTTGAGGTTAGACATGAATATGTCTGGCTAATTTCTTTTATTGTGGTTAGGGCCAAAACCCAATGTGAACTCCTCTGTAATTTGATTGGTATTAATTTGAAATTATTATGATTGCTTTGTTTTACTCTGTTCTTCATTGTTAAATTCTTTCTTAGAATTGGCCATTCTATTTAAGTTCTTTGGGTTAGAATTCGTAATAAGAATGTTGGGATTCTAATTTCTGACAGGAGTAAAATAACATTTTTTACATTACCTAGGGATAGGGATGTATGATTGCAGAAACCTTATGATATATTCTTTTAAATGCTTAACTTGATAGGAATCGCTAAGGAATTAGGATTTTTAATTCGGTTAAAGGATTAAATTGCTAAGGAATTAGGATTTAACTAAATTTGGGAAGACATATCCTCTGAGTAATCAAAAGTAATTGAATTTAATAACCAATCAAGTGAAAGAGGTAGGGATCAAAGGGGATTGTGTTCTGACCACAATTATTTCTCTTAACTGAATCACAATCAATTTTAATTTGCTTTTATATTCTTATTAATTTCTGTCATTTGTTTAAATTGCATAATTCCACAATACAACACTACTTTTCTTAAAACAATTTATTTCCTTCCAATCTCTTAGATCGTAAGTTACGATAAAATTAGAAATTCAATCCCTGTGGATACGATATCTTACTTACTCACTTTATTACTTGAAACGAACGGTACACTTGCCGCTTCGCAACAGATGCGAAGAGAATCTTTCTTAGATACGGGAGAAATGACTTCTTATAGGCGATTCCTTCCTTTTGATTAAATTCCTTGGCTACGAGTCTTGCTTTATATCTCTCAATGTTGCCTAAATGAGTCTTTCTTATAAAGACTCATTTACGTCGAATGGCTTTTGCACCATCAAGCAACTGAACAAGATCCCAGACTCCATTTGATGCCATAGAATTCATCTCATCTTTCATAGCATCATACCACAAGTTTGATTCTTTAGAACTCATGGCTTGTGAAAATATTTCAGAATCGTTTTCAGCTCCAATAGTATAGTCAAATTCCTGTAGATACACAACAAATTACTCGGTATCCCTGATTTCTTTATTTTGGTAAATCTCCTTAATGTTGTTTCATTATCTTCTTGAGGAACTTGTTGTTCAATTGGTTGATCAACAATTTCTTCTTGCTCCTCATGAACAACTTGATCTACTAGATTATCAACAGGTTGTGGATCTTGAATGATAGGTTGCAAACACCCGGTAGAGCTAGAAGGGTATTGTTAATAACAACCAATCTAAGATTTGAAGTGGATGGTTGAGTAACTGAATGATCTATCTCAGAAACAAAATCTCTGGATTGATCGCTACCACTAATCAAAACATTCTCAAGAAATTCAACATTTCTTGATTCCTCAATCCTAGTACTGTGTAATGGACAGTAAAATTTGTATCCCTTAGACCTTTCAGTATAACCAATGAAGTATTCACTAATGGTCCTTGGGCCAAGCTTCTTTTCTTGTGGGTTATATATTTTCACTTCAGACGGGCATCCCTAAACGCGTACATGTCGCAAACTCGGTTTCTAACTCTTAAATAACTCAAATGGTGTCTTTGGGACAACCTTAGTTGGAACTCGGTTCAATATGTACATTGTCGTCTTCAGTGCTTCAGTCCATAATGACTTAGGAAGCTTGGAGCTACTAAGCATACTTTGTACCATGTCCATTAAGGTTCTATTTCTTCTTTTTGTCACACCATTCTGATCCAGAGAACCAGGCATAGTGTACTGGGCAACAATCCCATGTTCTTAAAGAAACTTCACAAATTGACCAGATGCTTGTTCATTCTATGTGTATCTACCATAGTATTCATCACCTCTATCGAATTTCACAATCTTAATTTTCTTTCCTCGTTGTTTCTCCATTTCGGCCTTAAAAACTTTAAAGACATCTAAAGCTTCATCTTTAGAATGAAGTAAGTAGAGATACATATATCGTGAAAAATCGTCTATGAAGGTGATAAAGTATTTCAGACTACTTGCATCCATATCTGGACAACAAATATCTGTAAGTATGATTTCTAATACATTTGAGCTCCTCATTGCACCCTTTTTAGACTTGTTAGTTTGCTTACCCTTAATGCAATCTATACAAGTATCAAAATCAGCAAAATCCAAAGCACTAATTACCCCTTCATTTACCAATCTCTTAATTCTTTCGATAGAGATATGTCCTAATCTTAGGTGTCACAACATAAAGGAATTCTCATTCATAACACATCGTTTTATGCCAACATTAACATGCACAACATCAAAAGTGGTATCATTTTGCAAATTAATATAGAAAATACCATATTGCAAATCAATCCACCAAGTGTTATGATTAATCATATTAGATTCATGACAAACTAAAGAGGCAGACATATCTCTCTTTTCCAAACCATCGCTTAAACTTAGGACAATCTTTCTTTATGTGCCCCTCCTTTCATTCGTCATAAGAGAACTCTCTCCTTGTTCCAACTGCAACCTCCCATCTTCCTGAACACACATGGTCATGAGTTCATTAATAGACCATTTGTCTTTATGTGTGTTGTCGGATATTTTAAGGACCATATGGTGTTGGGAGGGTATTTAGAATAAAATGCACCAGAAAGGAGTCAGACATGTCCACCTCTAGAGTTTTTAGTTGAGCTGCAATGTTCCTCATATGCTTGATGTACTCACGCACACCCCTCAGAGTATTGAGCTTCATGGAAGAAAATTCCATTATTAAGGTATTGACAATGTCTTCCCTTAAGTTTCAAATTGTTCATCAATGTACTTTAGAAACATTCTCACATTGTCATACTGTTCAACTGAACCCTTAATACCAGCCTATATTTTAGTCTTTAATGAACATCACACAGAGTCGGTTGGATCTTTCCAATACTTATACAGATTCATCTCCTCTAGTTCACTATTCTCTATAATTGTTGGTGACTCAACTTTCAAGATAGCATAATCAATGTTCATATACCCTAATGTCAGCAAAATCTTTTCCTTCTAGATAGAAAAATAATCTCCTCTCAATTGCAAAATAATTCAACATATATGCTTATCATTAAAATTTGAGACAAAAATAATGTTTCATGCTTTACCAATGTAAGTCATACTTATAAAATTATGAATTTAGTGACATAAAATTTGCCTGTGGGCTAAAATTTTAATTCAATTAAATTCACATAAACATTATGATAAAACTATCAAATTATATTTCTTGATTCCTGTGGACAAATAAAAAAATATATATAATTTTAATATTTTATCCTAATTAATCATACAAAACTATAATAGAAATTCATGTGGGATGATATCTATTATATTATATATGACTAATTACAATTAATATCATCTACCTTATTTGATCTAGAGAGTCTTAATATATAATTTAAATAATTAAAGTTGTTGTGACTAGGCTTTAATTAATTAAATTATAAAGATCACTAAATATTATCTAATTTTCAAAATTAATTTTACTGTAATTACCATAAACAATAAAAATAAATAATCAATCATTCAGATTAATCAACTTAATATTACATGTATAGGGAAACATAAATTAATACATGAAATGACATAATAACAATAGGTCATGTGAGCATATATCACAAAATTGTCATTAGTTCAATTGACAAAATATTTTATAGCTATTTATTTGGTTATAGGTTCGCTACTCGTACCCATATGACAGTTACACAAATAAAAATAATAAATAAAATAAAAATGGGAATAGTAACAATAAATTACAGTTATGTCTAATTCCTTATATAATCTTTAAATAACTTAATATATAATTTAATTAAATTATAGATATTGTGACTAATTCATAATTAATTAAAATTATAAAGATCACTTAGACATAAAACTTAATCATATGAAAATAAATCATATTATGTACTTCAAGATCAAGATTAAGATATAATATAATGATGAATAAAATGCCCATATACAATTGCATAATTGAAACATAATATTATGTATTTTATTTTATATATATGCATAAAATAAACTCTTCCATAACATATTCATGCATAAAACAAATCAAAATTTTACAAATTTCAAAATTAAAGAGAAACACATGAAATGTATAAGATGCAGAATAATCGAATAAATATCAAATGATTCAATAGTCCAATGACTAATGTGACTATGTGAGTATTATTAAAGGGACCCTCACAGGTTCAAAACATCTTTTATAATCTTTTTCCATTAAAGAGATTACTTTTTCGATGAGTACACTACCTTATATAATTTTGACTTAGTAAATTAACGGCAAATAAACCAACACATTCATCATCTTCGTTTCCACTTTTTTTACCCAAATGAACAGCGTTTCCATTGTTTGATCTAAAAAGGTGAAGGATGAGTTGCTTTTGGATGGAAACGACATTGAGCTTGTTTCTAGGTCTTGCGCTCTCATTAATCAGGTATGCTCTTTTTCTATGCACATGCCATCACCCAAACTTTTCCCAATTTTGCTATTGGTTTAGCTTTTAATTAATTGTTTATTTGCTTGTTTTTTACAGAAATGACATGTTAAAAATAAGGATATCAGGAAGTTCAGACAGATTTTTGTCTCATCAAGACCAGGGATGAAATATTTGAGCAAGCACAAGTTGAACTTTAATGGTGTGTTTACAAAGACTTTGATACTTCATTCATTGTTTGTAGATGTAGGTTAACAATACTTCATTCACTGATTTAAGACTATACGTAGGTGAGAGTTATTGCACATGTTGACTTGAATCATCAACCTGCTTGGACTCCTCTCTGAGTAAATTTGGTGGATGGCATGTTGGAATTTATTTAGTATAAAACTACAGGCCAATGGATTAAAATTTTTATTATGGTTTTTGAAGTTCTTATTTGAATAATATTTTGTTCCTGTTTTCTCCAGAAAGGTAAAAGAAGCTTGGGATAGTAAGAGGGATATGCTAATTAAGAGTGGGTCATATGCAATTGAACAGCTTTCTGAGGCAATGTCTGCTAGTTCAGATTCTGATAAATTGCCTAATGGGGTTCCAACTGATGCGTTACGCCTATGCTCGGAGCAGGTGGGGCTTTGAGCATCTGTTTTTGTCTACTATTTCAACTTATCTTAGACATGCATTTTAATGACCAGGGTTGATAGCAACCACTGTTGTAACATTTCCATATTGTAACATAGATTAAAGAATATTTCTTTTTTTTATAATGTGAGAAAATATCTTATATCAGCATGTATTTGTTGGATGTTTTGAATCCTTAAAGTTATGCTGAGTGTTTTGAATCTTGAAAATCATTCAATCTACTCTTTTCTTTGTAGCTCTCTGGGAGCTACGATTCAAAGTTTGGTGGGTTTGGATATGCACCAAAGTTTTCCAGACCAGTTGAGATAAATTTGATGCTATATCACTCCAAAAAGTTGGGGGATACAGGGAAGTTGGATGGAGCTAATGGAAGCCAAAAATTGGTTTTCTTTAGCTTGCAATGCATGACAAAAGGTGGGATTCATGATCATATTGGAGGGGGATTTCACAGATACAATGTGGATGAGTGCTAGCATGGTAAGTTTAACTTAGGCAACAATCATTTCTTTGAGTATATATTTGATATGTACTTGTATCAGCTGTAATTCTCAATATGCAAATACCTTAGCATTTTGATTTGGCCATGTTAATTACAATGTGCTGTTATATCCAATGCTCTTTGTTTTGAAATGTTGTAAGAATGATTAATTTCTTGAGCTATTATATATTTGTAGTTCCACATTTTGAGAAGATGCTTTATGATCAACGACAACTTGCCAGTGTTTATCTAGATGCGTTTTCTATCACAAAAGATACCTTTTATTCTTATATATCATGGGATATCCTTGATTATTAAAGGAGAGATATGATTGGTCTAGAAGGTGAAATGTTTTCAGCAGAGGATGCTGACAGTGCAGAGACTGAAGGAGCTGCAAGAAAAAAAGAAGGAGCCTTTTACATATTGACAAGCAAAGAGGTATTTCATCCATGTCCTATTTGACTTTCCCTAATATATTTGTTATGGATAATAACATTGTAGGTTCATGAAAAATATACAATTCTTCATTATGGTCCCCCCAAAAATAAATTAGTTCAATACCTTAAGTGATTACTGTGAAGTTATTTGTTTTGGTTATGTGATCCTACACTGCAGTTCCCAGAGATGATCTCATCATTCTTTTCACGAATTTCATTGCCATCTATGGGGAGTCCACGTGCACCATCATCAACAAGGAATGTTGTCAGGAATTTACCTTCCTATTCAGCTAGCCAAATGGAGGCAAGTTTTACTTTGTGCCTGTAATTCTTTTATGGTTTGATTTGCATATCTTAGGCAGCTATGCATTTATGATTTTGATGACCCTGTCAGCTTTCTATGCAGCCGTGATATTTGAAGTTGGGTGTGTATGTAGTAATCTCACAAATGAAGCCAATTCCCTTTTGAACAAAAACATTAATATTCACATGCATATTAAATGTGTAGAAATAAAATAAAATAGAATATGCATATTAGCTTGCGGCTTCTGTCAAATCATTTGCCACTTTTTTTGGAAATATAATTGAATCAAAGCAAGTCGGTTTTAAATATTTAGCTAAAAAGTTTGTCATGCAATTTAATGTAGTGTTTATCACCTTCAGTATGTTAACATTCCTAGAAGCAATATGCAGAGGATTCTGTACTTTTTGACAATTATTATAATATGTTGATTGTAGAGAAACTACCGTACTCCAATGCAAGCTACTGGAGAAACAACAGAGGACTCGATCACTACTCTAGTCTCTATGGGCTTTGACAGGAATTCTGCCAGACAAGCCCTGGTGCATACGTTGTGTTGTAGTTGCAGGCTTGAAATATTATATTTAGAACCACCTAAAGAGCATTAGATTTTTTTTCTCCTACCTAAAGGGGGGAAACAATTTATGTGAAGTTTATTATATTTACATTTCGATGAAGTTTATTATATTTAAATAAATTTAATTATATTTAAATAAATTTTAATTTAATTTGTATAAATATTTATAACATTTAATTATAATTTATAAAGATAAAATAATTTTAGATTTATATTTTACTTTTAATATATTATAAAAATATTGTATTTTTAAATAATTAATTTATAAATAATAAACCCCAATAAATTTATCGTTTGTTTAGAGACTTTTTAATATGGTTCTTTAAAAAATCGTCTTAGAAAATAAATTTTCTAAGACCGTTTTTTGAAGAATCGTCTTAAAAATATAAATTTTTTAAAATACTTAAAAAAAACACATTTTAAGACGGTTTCGAAGATAACCGATGTAGAAATCAAAATTCTAAGACAGTTTAAAAATCATGTGAAAAGTGTTGATTTTTCACAACAGTAGTTTCAAAGACAATATTCGAACCATTGTAATGTGTGTTAAATAATCGATGTGAAATATATTTTTTCTAGTAGTGTATGCTTTGAAATTGCAAGAATAAATGTTGCATATCTCTTGTATTTTGTTTATTTTCTCTATTAAGTATTGGTCATGTCTTATGTTCATGTTGTTTTTCAATAACATTATTTTCTAAAATAAGTGTCATTCTAGTAGTGGATGATTAATACATATTTTTTGAAATATTTCAAGTTAAAAAGAAAGATATCATAATGAAAATATATTTGGAATTTAATTTTACAAATAATTTAATAAAAAATTAATCAAATTGTTAAATATCAGTTTAAATAATTAACATTAATATAATTTATTTTATCCTTTAATTTTAACCAAAATTAGATGACTTTATTAATAACATATTTTTACAGTTTAAACATTTTAAATGATATTCAAAGTTTAAAAAGGTAAATTAAATAAAAAATAAGTTATATTATAATTAAACAATTTCACTCAATCTTTGTTATCTCAAATCAAGCTTGCAAGTCAAGGAGGTTTATCTAAGTTGTTGGTTGAGCGTGTATAAGTTATTATAAATATCTGATGTTTGATTCTCATACATAAAAAAATCAAGCCTACAAATTACAAACTACAAAAGAAAAAAAGAACTAAATCAACACTTATTCTTAAAAAAGGTCAAAAGGAAATATGTTCATGTATATAAAAATATATTTAAATATTTATTCACATATTTATTAATATATATTTATTTGTTAAATTAAATAACTAATAATATATTAAAACAGAACCTAAACATAAGATCACAAAATATTATTCTGTTGCCAGGATTTGAACCCGAGCCTTTCAGGTGAGAGCCGAATATCCTGACCAACTACATTCAACGGATCGCTAATTTAAGAAGTAGATAGTAATTATCTCAACGATTATCACTTTCTCTTCTCTTAGTAGTGATTAGTTTCCATGCCAGGTAAAAAACCAATAATTTGATTTCGCTTTCTCAGCTTCTGGAGTTTTTTTATTTATATAAATAATAACTATTTTGATCTTTGAATTTGTCCAACTTATCTAAACTAGAGATGTTGGTTGTTTGGTATGATTTTTGGCTTAAAATTCATTTGAACCAAATAAGAAGATTATGACGGTAAGTTTTGGTTTGATTTAGATGTTTGAAAATTTTGTTAATGAGTATTAAAAAAATGTTTAAAAAATTATTATTAATTAGACAAAACTTAAATAATAACTAATTCCACAATATGGGTAACAAAAGTTTTAACAATTGAAATTAAAGAAAAACATTAATTATTTTCAAGTTGAATAATACTTCAACAATAATCATTCAACTTAAAAGTAAAAACAATACATAATATTTATATAGTACTTGCTTTCACTTTCAACCATGAAAACTTAGAAAAATAAATGTCCAACAAAACACTTACTGCAACAATAGTCTAAAACCATAGAAACTTGAAAAGTAGATCTCCAACAACACAATACTAGATCTTCAACAATAACAACATAAAATAAAATCGTCCATTGTCAAGAGTTGCTTCCTGTATAAAATAAAGTATCATCAATTGCAATAAAATACAATTACTTGCATTTTGAAAAAATAAATAAACATAATTTATAAACTATATATCATATCATATAGAGCGAATTAAGTCAAAGTGTAGCTACTAATCAAACTCAACATTAGAATTCTCTTTAGTTATGGATGGGATCGGAACAATTTCTAAAAATCAATATGAATGGAAAATTAGACAACAATAATTAAACAATTGTACCAATTATAAATACAATTAAAGTAATACCTTACTCAAGTTTTTCAATGTCATATATGAGCTCTTCAAAGTCTGTTGATCATGGGGAGGATCGAAGCCAATTTTGTATACAAATTAATGCTTCAACTGTCATTTGTGAAAGAGAACTCTTGGAGCAATTAAGCACTTTATTCTAGTGCTGAAAGCTGACGCAATAGTAGACATGGACATAACCAACAAATCTCATGCAATGTGACCAAGAATAGGATATTTGCTAGAATTCACCTTCCACTACATCAAGATGTAAAAAATATTACTTTTTTTCTTCAAAGTCTCCATGAGATACAAACCCACTTCACTTTTATTCATACTCTCATTAAGACTCGTGTCTTTCTCAAATTCCATAGCAAATTGCATTGTACGTGCATCAAATTCTTCCATTCCCAATTCAGAAGAGGGTTATGTAGAAGTTTCAGCCTACTACCCACTACTAATAGAAAGCCTATACACTTCAAACATGTGATGTAATGTCTCATCTACCTTGTTACTAAAAATTTCAGCAACTTGCTTCTCATAAAATTTCTTTAATCCCCACTGAACAAACTGAAACTTAACCCGAGGATTAAGCACCACAGCAACAAAAATTAATATGTCCATATCTTTAATGTTCCCCCGATACTTATCATATTTAGCTTTCATTTTTTCAGCCATGATTCCAAGCAACTTGTCAAAACTCCCTACCCATTTCTAAAATGCATTTAATATCACGTAATGCTCATTAAAATATTGAGAAGAAGTTACAAAACTAATCCCGGACACTTTTTGAGTAATATCAAAAAATATTTTCAAGAATCTATCAAAGCATCTTGCATTTTTCCAATCCTCATAATTTGGAACACAACCATTCATAGACGCATATTCAAAACACTTCCCACCCAATCTCTTAAACGTCTTCTGAAATTTCAATGCATTTTCAAGCATCATATAGGTGGAGTTCCACCTAGTGGGAACATCCAATTACACAGTAGATTTGTCAACTATCCTAGCTTCATGCAAATTTTGAACCTATCCATGTGACCAGGTGATGCATAAATATACCTAACTGCATTCCTAATTTTTCCTATTGAAGAGTGATATTCCTTGTATCCATCATTCACCACAACATTTGGAATATGTGCACAAAACCTCACATGTGTGTTCCAATCTTGCATTTTACTTTTCAAGTAAGAAATTGCTACATCATTTGAGCTAGCATTATCAACTGTAATGACGAAAGCTCTACCTATAAACCAATCGTCCAAGCATTTCTCAATTCTCCTACCAATTGTTTCTCACTTGTGTTTCTTAATTGGATAAAAAATTATAATTCTTTTATGCAACTTCCGATTATCATCAATGAAATGTGTAGTAAGACAAAGATAGCTCAAATTTTACATAGAAGTCCAACAATCAATTATAAGACTTTCTACTTGATAGGAATGATTAAACATACTTTTTAACTTTTTTTCCAGTTAGATAAAGATTCCAACAATCCCTAGCAATTGTAATCCTCCCCGGAGTTGGGAATTTAGGTTTCAAGACACTAATGAAAAAGTGAAATCCCTCTCCCTCGACAAATTTAAAAGACAACTCATCCACAACAATCATCTTAGCTAGAGCTTGTCTTCATGCATCAACATCAAAATGAACACTGGTAAGAACACAACTGTTGAGAAGGATCCAAAGACTCTCTTGGATACTTGTGCCATTTAAATGACTATCAACAGCAAAAGACTTGCTACACCAATTACATATAGCTCTAGGTTTTTAGCTTTTAGGAACTCTTGTAAAATGATCTCATGCCCAAGATCTAGGTCTACAAGGCTTTGATTTACCTGGATCTCCAACACTATTGAATGTTGATTGTTTTGTAACTTTTCTTTTCTTTTGAGGTTTTTGAACATTGGGGCCTCCCTCTTGACCCTCCACACTTATGGGTTCATTTGAAGCCTTGTCAGATTGACTATTTGGAATTTGATCATTACAACTATTTTGAATTTGATCATTACATTTAGTGTTTTCAGCCTGCAACATATACAACACATCAACTTGATACATATATTAAATATGAAACAAATTTAACTCAAATTGTGATAGGGAAGGGACTACCTCCATGGTGATGGTTAATTAATATCCACCTAGAAACAACAAATGGTTCAAAAATGTAGGAACCTACGGTTGAATCTTGTTTTGGCATAAACAAAATTTTTCTATAAATAAAAAATACAAGAGTTTAAACACAAATTCAAGGCTCAATAGTAATTCAAATTCAATCTTGTTTTGGCATAAATAAAACTTTTCCAAACTCAATAGTTGAATGGTTTCATTTGTTAGAGCAGAGTATAACAGAGCAAAGGTTTTGTGGACTGAGGAAAAGCTTATTCATTCACTCACTGCATTACACTACTTCAGAAAAATACAAGCACTCTTTTATAGAGTCATATAAAGCCAAAACAGTTACTAACTAACTAACTGAATTAACTATCTCAACACTCTTCTTTAATTTAATTCTACAACATTCATTACACCTAAATCATTTCTAAGCCTTAAAAAGCTATCCTTCTTCAATGGTTTCGTCAAAATATCAGCAACTTGATCTGCTGATCTGCAATATTCCAGCTTCAGCTTGCCTTTGCTCACTTGGTCTCTAAGAAAATGAAACCTTGTTTCAATGTGTTTACTCCTTCCATGTGCAATTGGGTGTTTGGCCAGGTTTATTGCTGATTTGTTGTCCACAAACAGCTTCACAATTCCTTCTTCTCTAACCTGCATTTCTTTCAGCAATGCATCAATCCAAACTGCCTGACATGCACTCATAGATGCTGCCACATATTCAGCTTCACATGATGACAAAGCTACAATGGGTTCCTTCTTTGCACACCAAGAAATTGATGCTTCACCAAGCTTGAAAATGTAACCTGCAGTGCTTTTTCTATCATTCCTGTCTCCACACCAATCAGCATCTGAATATCCCACTAATTCAGCTTTCTCCTCTTCCATTCTGCTTGGAAACAGCAAGCCATATTCCAGAGTTCCTCTTACATATCTCATGATCCTCTTTGCAGCTAAGAGATGAGGCACTCTAGGATTTGCCATGTATCTACTAATCAAGCCAACACTGTAAGCAATATCTGGTCTGGTGTTGCAGAGATACCTCAATGATCCTACCATCTGCCTGAATTGAGTTGAATCCACAGCATCCTCACTTCCATCTTTTTCTAATACCAATCATGTTTCAGCTGGTGTAGCTGCTGGATTGCATCTGTCCATCTTGAACCTTTTTAAAGAATCACTTGCATATTTTCCTTGGTGCATGACATATCAATTTTTCACCTTCTTGAACTGAATTCCGAGAAAATATGACAGCTCTCCCAAATCTGTCATCTCAAACTCGTTCATCATGCTTTGCTTGAATGAACAGATTTCATGCTCACTCTTACCTGTCACCAATAGATCATCTACATATAAGCAAACAATTAGTAGACTTGATCTTTCTCCTTTCACATAGACACCAAACTCAGAACTGCATTTCATGAATCCGATCTGCTGCAAAAATCCATCTATCCTCTTATTCCAAGCTCTTGGAGCCTGCTTTAAGCCATACAAAGCTTTCTTTAATCTGTAGACTTTGTCTTCTTCTCCTGTCACAGCAAAACCGGGAGGTTGTGTCACATATACCTCCTCTTCAAGTGGACCATTCAAGAAAGCAGATTTTACATCCATTTGATGCAGTTTCCAGTTCCTTTGACTTGCTATTGCAACTACCAATCTCACAGTTTCTAATCTGGCCACAGGTGCAAATACTTCCTCATAGTCTATTCCAGTTTTCTGCAATAAGCCTCTAACAACTAATCTAGCTTTGTGCTTAATCACTTCTCCTCTTGGGTTCACTTTCACCTTATATACCCACTTCACACTTATAGGTTTCTTATGAATGGGTAAATCCACTAGTTCCCAAGTCTCATTTCTCTCAATTGACTGGAGTTCATCTTCCATTGCACAAATCCAACTTGGATCCTGCACGGCCTGATCCACACTCACTGGTTCAGCTTCTGATAGTAATGCAAAGTGCACTAAATCACCTTCTGCATTCACTTGTGTATCAGACACAATATCAAAATCTTGCAGCCTTTGTGGAATGGTTCTAATTCTCTGTGATTTTCTCACTTCTGCATCTGTTTCCATATCTCCTTTTTCTTGTTCTTCTGACCCAAAATCAACCATAATTCTGCTTGGTCTGTCATCATTCTCCCAGTTCCAGCTTTTAGACTCATCTATGACCACATCTCTGCTTATGATCAATTGCTTCCTCTTTGGATCAAACAACTCGTAACCTCCAGTGGCATGATATCCGACAAGTATCAGTTTCTCTCCTTTGTCATCTAGTTTCTGCCTCAGCTGATCAGGTATATGCCTGAAACATATTGAGCCAAAAACTCTCAAATGACTCACATTTGGCCTGCAACCTATCCATGCCTCTTCTGGTGTAATACCTCTCAAGCTTTTGGTTGGACATCTATATATTAAGAATGTAAGCTGCAGTACACACTGCTTCTCCCCACAAAATTTTTGGCAAATTCTTACTCTTAAGCATGCTTCTCACCATGTTCATGAGAGTTCTATTCTTTCTCTCAGCAGCACCATTATGTTGGGGTGTGTATGGTGGTGTGATCTCATATACAATACCTTCTTGATCACAAAAATGCTGAAAAATAGATGAGGTATATTCACCTCCTCCATCTGTTCTAAGGATCTTCAAACAATGTCCAGACTGTCTTTCTACCAGCACTTTGAATTCCTTAAAAGTTTCAAACACATCACTCTTCCTAGCAATCACATACACCCAAATCTTTCTGGTAAAATCATCTATGAAGGACACAAAATACCTGTTTCCTCCATGAGATTCTGTTTGCATTGGTCCACACACATCTGAATAGACAGCTTCCAATTTTCCTTTTGTCCTGCTGGGAATTTGAATTTTAAACGAGCACCTTGGCTGCTTTGACTCTAAACACTCTTCACACATCTCCTTTGGCATATGAATCTGAGGTATACCATTCACCATTCTGTATAACAGATGTAAATCCCTAAAATTTAGGTGACCAAACCTGTAGTGCCACAGCCATTCTTCTACTTTTACTGAAGTTTCAAAACAGTTATGTTCCATCACTTGAATTCCCACCTTAAATGTTCTGTTGCTGGATAAAGGTGCCTTGATAATCAGTCTTTTATTTCCATCAAACACTTTCAGCTCTTTGTTTTCCATGAACATCACATAACCCTTCTCAAGCAATTGCCCAAGACTAAGCAAATTACTTTTAATACCTGGTACCAAAAGAACATCAGAAATGAAGGAGTGCTTGCCATCTTTTCTCTTGATCAAAACTTTACCAACACCTTCAGCTGTGAGTGAGCTATTATCAGCAAACTTGACCTTGCTCTTTATAGTTGAATCCAGATTCACAAACCAATCTCTTCTCCCTGTCATATGGGTGGAACAGCCAGTATCCAAATACCAGAAATCAGTATTGGATTCTCTTTCTTCAGTGGTTGCCACAAGCATGACTTGATATGAATCATCTTGCTCTTCTTCTACAAGTTGGGCTTCATTATTTCTTGAATGCTTCTTGTCAATGTGCCAATATTCATCTGCAAAATGGCCCCATTTTTGACAATTGTAGCATTGAATGCCACTCTTGTCCATTCTCTTCCTTTCACCTCTTCCTCTTGGACCACACGAACCTCCTCTCCTTTGCTTATTGTCATTTGATTTTTGATCAAATGCAGGCCTGCCAGAATTGAAATTCTGATTGTTCCAATTTGACTGGCCTCTCCCTCTGCTGCTACCACCTCTCCATCTGCCTTTTCCTCTTTTAATTTTTGAATTATCTCCTTCCTTTCTCCAACTGGATTGGGCTTGCAGAGCTTGTTCACCTGGTTTTTCTTTTCTTCCAGCATATCTCATTTCGAAAGCTTCAAGGGAGCCTTGTAATTCTTCAAGCTTCATTTGATCAAGATCCCGGGTCTCCTCAATTGACACAGCAATTATATCAAATTTTGTGGGTAATGTTCTCAGAATCTTTTCGACGATTGATCGATCTGAGACTTTCTTGCCACAGCTCTTCATTTGATTGGCAAGAGTTTGAACCCGATTGATATAGGTTCCAACACTTTCTGTTTCTTCCATTTCCAGTAGCTCATATTGTCTCTTCAAGGTCTGCAACCTGCTTTCTTGATCTTCTCAGCACCAGCATAGGCCTGTTGAAGAATGTCCCATGCTTGCTTAGCACTCTTGACTCCAGAAATCTTTTCATAATGACCCGCATCAACACATTGATGGAGAATGAACAGTGCTTTGTAGTTCTTCTTCTTGATTTCTTTGGCATGAGCTTCATCCACCTTTGTTGTACTGATCTTTTCGATGCCCTCTGTAATCACTTCAAGAACATCTTGAAAACCAAGAATGGCTTCCATTTGATTGCTTCACTTATCCCAATTCTTTCCATCAAGAATGGGTAACGTTGCTGGAAAACCACCATTGTTGGAGGTGGCCATCTTCAACAACTCACTCTCTTCTCACAGCAGAATTCACTCTCTGCTTTCACTCCGTAAACTTCTCACACAGCAGTGCTCACCCACTCCTCACACACAACGGAAATCTCACTCTTTCTCTACCAAGAACATAAGGCTCTGGATACCAGTTGTTAGAGCAGAGTATAACAGAGCAAAGGTTTTGTGGACTGAGGAAAAGCTTATTCATTCACTCACTGCATTACACTACTTCAGAAAAATACAAGCACTCTTTTATAGAGTCATATAAAGCCAAAACAGTTACTAACTAACTAACTGAATTAACTATCTCAACATCATTTACATTAGAAAAATGAAAAGAAAAAAAAGTATGCCAAACAAAAATCAAATGAAATTAAAATAAACCAAATTCAACTCATGATATCTAAATATGACAAAAATACAGAAACCCCATGAAAAAGTGAATTTGGTAACAGTAAAAAATAGACGTTATATGGGATTAAGGAAATTAAATTGGAAACAAAGAAACCCTGAGTTGTCTCTGAATTTGGTAACATACAAAAATAGACATTATATAGCTTTAGTTTTTTGCTCAGTGCATTCTCAATATATGTGTAGAATGTTTTTTTGGGAAAAACAGAAACAAACTAATGCGGGGAGTTGAGAGAATTTTTGGACATATAACTGAAATTTTACTTGATGCTTCTCTGTTTTCAATTCATTGTGTGTCTAAAGTGGGGAAGCAAACAGACACGTAGCTTTAATCCTCTTATTACATATCATTATTAATTATTAATTATAAAGTGAGTTGTAGTTCGAATGCTTTTTGGTTGAAAACTTGAAATAGAAACATCACAATTAACAAGAAATCGAATAAAAGAGACAAACATGTCCAAATTGTAAGTAACAGAGACAATAATCACAAATTATAATTATCATACACATTACAAAATAATCACATATAGAGATGGCACAGGTCACACCGTCGCAAGGAGAATAGATTCACGATACAAAGAGGCAGAGTTCAACGAGAGACTAGAGACCATAGACAGAGATGAAGAGGGACACATCAGAGTGACTTGCAGACGTAGAGATCAAAGACGGTGCAGATGGAAAGACTGGAAAGTGGAAAAAGCACAGACGCAGAGACTTGCCGGAGACTGAAGACAAAGACAGAGACACAGAGAATGGAGCTGCACTGCCTTAGGGATGAGCAGTTTCAGTTTTGAGAGTTTCCAGTTTAGGTTAAGCACTTAAGCATTCCACGAGAGTGGAGAGAGTGAAAGACTCTTAGGTTTAAGGTTAAGCGTTTTAGATTTAGTCAGTGTAAGTGTTGTTGTTTCACTCATAAGCTAGATGTCGTATATAACTATGAGCTCTATAAAATATAAATACATTAACGAGTGTGGTTCGGCAAATAGAACTGAACCACATAGTTTGAAGAAAAAAAAAATAAACAATTCCCTTTGATTTTTCTGCAATTTTTGGTTTTACCCTCAGATTGATTCAATTCGGTTCTGAGCACCCCTTATCTAACCCCATATCACTAATTCAATCCTATAGATTTACTTGAATTTAACACTTAAATGTATAATGTGGTGTTCTTTGTATTTGATTGAAACAATAAAATATAATGATTTTTTAACTTTTTCTTTTCCTTATTGCTTACCATATCGATCATTAGCTACACAAGTTATCGAATATTTAAATTTATTGTATAACATAATCACATATAGACTTGTATAAATATTTAAGAAAACTTATGGAATTAATATCATGTCCAGAGATTTAGTTTAAACTCATTTCAATAAATTATTTATAATAATTTCTATAAAAAAAAACTTGTAACTCATATGAAAAGAGTGTAATAGTATTTTTTATTATAAAAATATTTTTTCTTAAGAAGAACATTAATTTTAGGACCTCATAATGGTTGTGGTATGCCTTCTTTGTTGGGTGAATTAAATCCTAGAACACATACTTTGATGGATCAAGGCACACACTTTAAATCTTATTACACTAAATTGATGCTTAAATGTACCCACTTCCACTACAGCCACTATCAACCTCATCAAATCCTAGCACAGACAAACAAAACAAAATTGTTAGTGGAATGTAAATGTATTTGGGGATGTGAGGAAAAAGAAAAAATGAAGTGATCAAACGTATGAATGCTCTTGATTTGAAGGAGGAAGGTGAGGGTTTAAGTGAGGAGGAAAAATTTGAAAAAGGAAGCTCTATGAGGAGATGTGGAGAATGGTTAATTTTAATAAATTTAGACAAAAATCTAGGTGTAGATGAGTGAGTGAGGGAGACCAAAACTCAAAATATTTTCACTCTATGGTGAAGTGAAGAGGGAGGAAAAATACGTTGAGAGGTTTGAGTATAGAGTGTAGGTGGGAGGAGGACCCTTTGGTGGTGAAGGAAGAGGTGAGGAATTTTTTTATGAGGAGATTTTGTGAAGATGACCATCAAAGGCCATCTTTGGATGGTGTATCTTTTGCACAAATTTCTTTGGAGGATGGATGCATGCTAAAAGCACACTTTGGCATAGAAGAGATCAAGGAAGCTATATGGGATTATGAAGGCCAAAAGAGTCCTAGTCAGATGGAATTCACTTCAATTTCATAATCTTGAAGGATGATATTGTGAGATTTGTATCTGAGTTCCACTCCAATGGGGTACTTCCAAAAGGTACTAATGCTTCCTTTATTTCACTTGTTCCTAAGGTAAATGAACCAAAAAAAGGGAGTTTAGACCTATCTTCTTAGTTGATTGCATGTACAAAATATTGGCAAAACTGCTTGCTAATAGGTTAAAAAAGTGTTGAGTGAGGTAATAGACCAAAGACAAAGTATTTTCTTGGGAAATAGATTCCTTCTTCATAATGCAATGGTTTTCAATGAAACTATTGATGAAGCAAAAAGAGAGAAGAAATAATGTTTATTCTTCAAAGTAAACTATGAAAAGGCTTATGGCTCGGTGTGTTGGCAATTCTTGATTTATATGCTAAGGAGGCTTGGTTTTGGGGGAAAATGGATTGGTTGGATAAGGACTTGACTTCACTTTAGTTCCATTTCGGTGTTGGTGAATGGGAGCCCCACCTCGGAGTTTGTGGCTCATAAAGGTCTTAGGCAAAGGAACCCACTTGCTCCTTTTATGTTTAATATTGTGGTGGAGGGATTGTGTGGTATGATGAGGCAAACCATTCAAAGGAACATTTTCACAAGCTTTTTGGTGGGTAATCAAAGGTTGAAGTTCATCTACTTCAATATGCGGATGAGACACTTTTCTATGGAGAGGCTTCATTATCTAATGTCCTAACTACCACGAGTATGTTGATATGCTTTGAGCTTATATCGGGTCTTAAAGTAAACTTCCATAAGAGTTTCTTTGGTGCTTTGAGGGTGGATAGTGCTATATTGGAGGGGTATGCCTCTTTGATGAATTGCAAAATTGCTAGGCTACCTATTTTCTATCTTGGAATTTCAATTGGAACTAATCCAAGGAAGGAGACTTGGAAACCTATCGTGGATAAAGTGGCTAAAAGGCTAAGCATAGATCTTGTCCCTTGTGGGAAGAATTTGCTTGCTCAATTCGGTTATTTCATCCTTACCACTATTTTATATGTCATTCTTCAAAATCCCTAGGGGTGTGATAAAACAATATTAAGGGGTTGCAAAAAAATTCCTATGAGGGGAGGAGGACAATGGCAAAAAATAAAATGGGCGAGTTGGAGGAATGTGTGTTGGACTAAAAACCATGGTGGATTGGGAGTCAAGGAGTTACAATATTTTAATGACACACTATTGGGCAAGTGGAGATGGCATCTATTCCATCAACAGAAGGCATTTTGGGTGAGAATCCTATAATCTAAATATGGGGGTGGAAAGGGCATACAAATCTAAAGGTGGATATCAGTTTGGAGGAGGGACTTATGTCATACTTGTGGGGGCCAAGAGTCCTCGTCCATTCTATGGTGGAGTGGAAGGTGGGGTGTGGAAGGAGGGCACAGTTTTGGCTTGATAATTGGCTCTCGGTGGTGAGAACTTCACCAAATTATTTCCTAGACTCTATCTCATATCTTCTCAACAATGTCTTTGTGTAAAAGATGTGGGTATGTGGGTTGATGGCCAATGGAGGAGGAATTTATTTACATGGGAAGAGGAGTTGGAAATTTCCCTACAAGGGAAGCTTGGTGGGGGATTAGCAGCAGTAGGTAGTGATAATGCTTGGGTGTGGTTGGCTGATAACTCAGGCTCTTATATAGAGCACTCATCATATATTGCCTTAGTGGAACGGAGAAAAGGATGTCAAAGTGATCAAAGAATATTTATGGTATGGAAGCTGCCAACTCCACCTAAGGTTCAGTGTTTTGTATGACAACTTCTCTTGAATAGATTACCATCAAAGCAAACCTTGAGGAAGAGAAGGATTGTGTTGGATTCGCTCCTCTGTCTATTTTGTCAATATGTAGAGGACGCTTCCAATCATGTTATATTTTCTTCCCATTTGAGCTATCAGGTTTGATGGTCGTGTTATAGGTGGCTGAATGAGGTAACGATTTTGCCAAAGGATGTGGATATGCACTTTCCCAGCATGTTGAAACAACGGTGTCCACTAGAAGGTACAAAGATTATAAAAGTGTTATGGGGATCAGTGGTACGGAACCTGTGGGAGGTTGAGAAATAAGTGTATTTTTTGGCAAGAGACCTTTGATCTTACCAAATTCTGCAGGACATCCATTCTACACTTGGTTCTGGCTAAAAAATATTGCATCTTATGATATATGTTCATATGTGCAATGGTAGGCAAACATACAAACCTGTTTGGTGGAATTAATTATCGGTTGAGTCGTGCTGGGGAGGCAGTTTCTCTGTGATGGTATTTGTCACGCAGGGTGGAAGGAATTATATGTTAGTCAG